>CAJUYH010000256.1:0-13699 GCA_910591685.1 Galerucella tenella | reverse complement strand
CATGTACCTTATACATTGTTTTTTCTGTAGCCAGCTCTCCGTCTATTATTGGAAACATGAATTTACTGCCTTGCAGTAATTGTGATGACCTTAAATGAATAGTGCTCGACCTTAATACAGACTTAAAATTTGGAGTTATTGAAACATGAAATCGCATGAAATAATGACATTATATTAAGGTAGATCACATACACATTGTGACATATAAATATGAAACATGAAATAAAGTCGGAATAGTGCACTGCAGTAATCGCGCACTAATAGGGACAAGCACTAACCTTAATAATGTTTCCCTTATTCGAAAGGACAGCACTATTACTGCATGACCTTATAAAAGTTCCAATAACTCTCTAATAACGCTACCATATTTGCGTAAAATCCTAACGCGTTCTGACAGTTACTGTCAAACATTTGTAGCTATCAAACATTCCATAGTTTGTCAGAGCTTTATTGCACGTAATTATAGGGAAATTTGCATTGTTATTGTATTTTGAAATACATTTCAAAAAATAATAAATTTTTTCATATAAATAGATAAAATCGTATATTTGAACGTAGTTTTCAATTCTGATCAACTTTTATTCATAAAATTTTTCGATATTGTCAAATTTTAAAGGTACTTTACTCTTGAGTAAAGTTCATATTTTTGGAGAAACCTCGTTTAATACTAAAAAAATTGATATATGTTAATTGTATTTTAGATTTTAGAGCATGCAGAGTTTTTTGTAAGTAATAAGTTTCCCATATGGTGAGAAATTAAGAGGACACAGTGTATATTAAAAAAACTATGTGGTCCATCAGTTAGTTTGTTGTAATCTCTTTTATCTAATGTAAGGTATAAAACAAATCTAAGATAAACATTACATTCTTAGGACGTTAATTATTATTTCAATGTTTTTGATTATAAATGCAAATAGTTTTAGATGTTTATTATATTCATAATCTATTACAATGCAAAATTATTCAACTTCTAGAAAAAATACCATTTAAAAACGGCGCTAAAATTATCACCTGATTATACAACAATCCTGATTTGTAAACCACCTGGATAATAGTATATTACGCAACAAGAGTTGTAAGTAACCCATTACGCACGAAATGAAAAAGTTTATGAGTGCGTAATGAGATTACAACTCGTGTAACGTACTATACTTTTTCTACGCCCATCTATTTTCTTCTTTGTGCTCATAATTTCATCTTTTTTACTACTAACAGACATATTCGTAGGTAAAGTTGAGAAAATGTTCGGATACTATATTTTGTTACAAAAATTGACAGCATAAATGAGATGACGCCTATTTCCATATCAGGAAAATGCATATTATTGGAACTTTAGTTCTTTACGTCAGGTTATGTTTGAGCGACCAGGGGTCGCGACGCAAAAGATCTGACCGCTACGCGTTACGTTACGCTACGTTATGTTACGTTGATTCGTTATGTGCCTTGCTTGCGTGCTTGTGCTCTCTCCTCAGTCTCTCTCTCGTTTACGAAGCAGCGATTCATATGCTCCGGCAGGGATTCGAACCCGGGCCGCCCGCGTGGAATGCGAGCATTCTATCACTGAACCACCGATGCTATATTAAAATTCTATGCAAAGCTGGTATTCGCAGTGCTGGTGATCTACTTGAATTTGTTCGGATTAATTTTTACTATTATTTCCATAATTTTTTTTGCGCGATTAAGGGGTCTAGCACATTTACTTTTCGAAATACAGGGTGTTGAAATTTTGAAAACTTGAATGCTTTAATTCGATAACTTTAAAATGGATGGATAAATTGATTTGACATTTGGCAGGTTGTTTTTAAATGTAAGAGGGCATATTTTGGAAGAAATAGTAGTTTGTGCAACTAGTGTGGATATGATGGCCATATCGCTAGAGAACGAAGTTTGAGTGCTCAATCGTTCAAGTGCGATATGGACAATCCACACGAGTCGAACAGCATATTTTTTTTACGACCCACTTAAGAAAAAATCTAGATAATAAAAATTTCTATAAACTGTAATATAGCTTCAAATTGAAAATTCAACAATTCAATTTTATGTTTCCACTAATTTTGTGGCAAGCGTACAGTTCTTGAATGTACAATTTGTATAATGCTACGGTTTCCTTTTTTGAATATACGATGCTGTTATAAGTAGATGTTGCCAGTCGGACTCCGTCATGAAGGGTACCGTACCACTATCTATAATAATGAATATTCTGCTAAATATTTCAAACGTCTACCTGTTGTCGTTATTAATAACAGGCAGAATAATTATTTAACAATAAAATTAACAATAAAAAAAACTTCCTCACGGGGAATCGAGCCCGGGTCTACTGCGTGAGAGTCTGGTATGCTTACTACTCAACCACCAAAGAATATGCAAATCGTTCATCTATAACGTCAGATGTATTACATAATTTTTGCTTAAAAGAAACTAAAGTTCCTACCGTGTGTCCCGCGACACGTTCTACCTTTTTTTTTAGAAATTGTATGTGTTGCCGACATTTAGGAGCATAACTCTTTTAATCTAAAATGTATTTCTCTAATGCTAAAAGCTTTTACGTTTTTTCATTGATTAAAAGTATGTAAATAATCCAAATAAAGTAGTACGTGAATTAAAATTTGATTTTAATTTAATTAAACCAAGAAGTTTAAGTTTTCTTCTCAAAACGCACGTGTATGTTATGAGATCTCATTACGTGCATGTTCTTCTTCTTATTCTTCTTATCATTTTTTTTGGTCTCCACCTTACGGTATTGCGACCAGCTTCATAGATTTTTATTTCTATTTCGTCACCTTAATAATTATGTTTACTGTAAACTTTCTTATTTAATGATATTCGTATCTTCACAGGTAGGACATGTTAGATTTTAACAACACCACATAGGCTAAACATTCACACAAGAACTGAAATTAGCAATAGGACTCATAATAGGGATATTTATTTATTAACATATATAGTTACTTTTCTTTCTAATTGGTTAGATTTATATTTTTAGCAATTACAATCTGATTTCAAAAAGGTTAATGAACTCAATTAATAATTGAAATTGATTATATTATATTGATTTTTCCAATCTAATATTAATTTTTTGGTCACAGTGTTGATGTTTTTCATTTGAAAGCCCTGTGGTAGCTACCCCTCACTTTTTATTTCAAAATGGCACCTCCTGAAGAGTTGTCATTGAAAATTACGTGTCATTCTATTTGGAATACAACGATAGCACATACAAATTATTTCCTGCAGAATCCTTCCAAGCTACAAATAGTGTTGTTGAGCTGGCCCCGTCTGAATCATAGCTGGTGTAAAGCTCCGAGATGCTTCACGAATGCATTCTTTAAGATCTTTTAAATCATAATCTACCCCAACCTAGAATTGTAACTCTTACGTAGTCAGCAGTGACTACTGTCTTAAAAGCCATCTGAAGTTTGGCCGCAGGAACTATAAATTCCAGCGGGAATTTTAAATATCAAATTGAGAGAGAATTTTATCCTTTAAAAAAAAAGATTGACACCAAGTATGTGCTATCGTTGTTTTCCAAATAGAATGACACGCAATTTTCGATGAAAATATACAGGGGGTGTAATTTGAGAAAAAAGTCAGGGGTAGCTACCACAGGGCTGTCAAATGTAAAACACTTTTTTATAAGTCATTAGAAAGGTAGCTTAATGCCATTCAATGCAGTTTTTTTATTTATTAATTTTATTAATCTTGTCAAATAAGCGAGATATTGCCAGTATAGGTTAACTTGGGACACCCGGTATATTGATTCTAAATTGTAATACAATAAATTAAAAACATGCCTATTACCTGTTGGAAATCTACGATATTTTCTCCACCAAACATTTTCCATCGTTATCCAACCACAGTAGTTAAAACACTATTCCCGTTAGAGTTTTCACATAATATATTGTCAATATATAGTAAAACAGCACTATAAATTTTTTTCAATCTAACCGAAATGCTCTTTTTACAAATTTTAAATTCACGACCGATACTAAGAAGTACGTTATGTTATCTCTATACAACTAATACAACGATAGAATATTAATTCGCCGACTGACCTAATATAAGTCGAGCGGTTGTTTATTAGTTAAAATGTTCCGTCACGGTTGATAAGAATTTTTTGTTGCAGTTTTTTTGGTGGAATAAAAAGCTACCATATACATAAAATTGTCTATTGAGAGAGATATATTATCATTATACGTTTTATTTGGAATAATGAATTTTAATTGAAAATTAGAAATATTTTAAATTGTGGTTTGAGATAAACGAAATGAATTATTAGCTACGATAAAAGGAATCGAATGATGAATCGAAAACATGGTTGAAGTTCTAGTAGTTTTTGTTAATTGTGAGAAAGGACCCAACAATTTTCTTCAACAAAATGGATCTCAGCTATTTTTTTTTCAATTTTGTATGCTGTGTAGTTGGATCTTCTGGGTACATTTCAATCCTATGAGTAGCGTTGAAGTTGAGAAGTATCAGTTTCTTGACAGTCACATTTTAAGAAAACCCTTTTATTAAGAATATTTTACACAACCGTTAATCCTTCCCCATCTGTATCTGTATCTGTAGAGTAGGGAGGGTGAGTGTGTAGGCTCACAGCACTTAGGCCACATGTGACCCATTGTACATCCTCCCGAGGAGTTGTCCTCCTAGGTCATTGTCCATCCTGTCCTTCTCAGGAAGGTGGACAGGTCACTGGGAGACATCTCCTTTATATCGGCAGGTGCAGGCCAAGACAAACCGAACACACACTCTCTTATTGACGATAACTCCGGACACTCGCATAAGACATGCCTGACAGTTTCACCTTCCTGTTCACACATCCTGCATAGAGGTGTGTCCACTAGCCCCATAGTATGGAGGTGTTTACTTAGTTGACAGTGACCAGTAAGAAATCCTACTGTTAAACGTAGGTTTTTCTTGGTCATCGCCAAATATTTCTTCGGCGCCAGCTTCTGAGGGTCGCCCAGGGTGATCCTGGCAAAACTGCATCCTTTGATTCC
Source organism: Galerucella tenella (assembly GCA_910591685.1). Taxonomy (NCBI): domain Eukaryota; kingdom Metazoa; phylum Arthropoda; class Insecta; order Coleoptera; family Chrysomelidae; genus Galerucella; species Galerucella tenella. Next base: position 8,702 of record CAJUYH010000256.1, on the reverse strand, counting down.
ATCCCATCTCTTAAGGGATTGAGCATGGGTGTAACGTTTGGCTAGTTCCGCAATTGTCGAAGTCGTTAGACCGTAGGTGTCACTGGGTCCTAGAATTTTTAGTCCAGCGGCTTCCCTGGCTAAAGAATCAGCAATGCGATTTCCTTTACTCCTGTCGTGCCGTTTAATCCACCTCAGGATAATATTGTTATCTGCCGAGACGTCAGCTAAATCTTGGTGGCACTCTAGTACTAGCCTCGATATATCACGTTGTCTGTTCAAGGCTAATAGGGCTTGTCTACTATCAGTGCAGATTATTATGTTTTTTCCAGAAATTCCTCTTCTGGTTAGTTCTTTTGTGGCAATTGAGATACCAGCCAGTTCTGTTTGAACCACGCTGGTATTGTTTCCCATTCCCCACTTAATCTTGAGGCTCAGTGCTCTCGAGTAAACTCCACAGCCTGAGCCTTCTTTCATTTTTGAACCATCTGTATATATGCGTATTGCATTTGCAGCATCTGGCTCTGTGTTCTGTTTTATTTGAATTTTGTAGGGTTTGTTAAACAAAAACCTGGGTTCAATTACATCGTTGGCTGCCTGCAGCAGAGGTAGCGCAGTGAGGCTTAACCTCAATTGGCCCATTCCTACTTCGGGGTTTACACCAGCCGTGCGCAATCGTACCATGGCCATTAAAGCAACCTCCTTGACGTGTAGGTCCAGAGGGGTCAGACCAGTAATTAGTTCCATTGCTGCAGTTGGTGTTGTTCTCTTGGCTCCTGTGATGTTCAAATAAGCCATTCGCTGTATTTGATATAATTTTTGGATGGCCGTTGCTTGTAGAACCTTCGGTCCCCATGCAATTGCTCCATACGTTAACATGGGTCTTCTTATTGCAGTGTAGATCCAGGTGACCACACGGGGCGACAGACCCCATGTGCGTCCCACTGTCCTCCGACACTGCTTATATGCCACATATGCTCTTTTTGCTCTGCTGTGTAGATGAGAGTTCCATGTTAGTTTCCTGTCGAGGGTAATACCAAGCAAGTACGTACTATCGCGCCGAAAAAAAAAGAAAAATGGTATACACCACACGGGCAGAAAGTTTGAGAGCTCTGAACTGCGCGCCATGATGCACAGTGGAAGAATCTTAAACTTTCTGCCCGTGTGGTGTAATATACTATTTGGTATCACTGCTGTGTTTTAATATGCTGTTAGTCAGCGATTCTGGTTTTTGACACGCTTCTGCTTCCAGTATTTCTGATGTATTGTTTAAATCCACCGACAAGGGCGAACACGTGCAAAAGCTTTTAATATTCCACATACTGGTTCAGGATCAGTGAATGCAGTTTCAGACCCCAGCTTTACTGGGATGTCTGCCGTTCCATTTCCTACAATACCCTTCTGCCTCAGGACCTACTTAAAATTTACTCTATTATGGTTTACAGGTTTAAGAGAAATTAATTATTCTTAACTATGATGTTAACAAAGAAAATTTAGTTTTAATTAATATTTAGAATGTTTTTGAAAATAGTTTTAAAAGTAAACTCCGGTCATTAGAAAATATATCTTGGAAATTTAAAAAGCTCTCGAAAGGCACGCTGTCGAAATTACAGAAGACGAATTGCATCTAATCAGGTTATACGAATTTTCCAAAATATAAATTTCGTTTATATAACACTGTACAGGGAGGTGAACTCACGAAAACTGTTCGAAAGAATTATCTACAGCAGAGAGAATTTCATTCGAGTTTTACGGGTACGTCAGGCAAAAAATGATTTATGAGTGTATGCGCGTGCCACGTTTAGTTCTCTTTTTAAAAATCTACTGAAGCTTTTCAAGGGCGTGCTTAGAAAATGGCGCACAGGATACAACATCTAAAGAAAAATGGAAGGGTTTTCTTAAGTAGAGAAATTCTCGTTCAATTTTACTTGCATGGCTCTTTTTTTAGGATTAACATATTATTTTTTCATATTAAAAATAAATTGAATATTTTGATTATAGTATATATCCAGATACAGTATGTTTCCATAAAAGAAATTTAAAAGTAATACATTAGCTGAATAAACTGTATGATGAAAAGAGCTGTTCGGAATCCACTTCTGCATTAGTTTTGTGCCAATGACATGCCAATAAAGTTATTACTTCTGATATAAGTATAAGTGTCAAAGTTATTCAGTACATTTCAAAGTTTGAATTTACGAGTACCTACTATTTACATTATATTTGCATATAATCAATAGTCTTTCCTTTATACAACCATAGTTAAAAAAATACTTATAGGTGGGAAACTGACCCGTGGCGCCATCTATTTGTACGGGTGACGCCACCTTGAGAGTCCCGTCAGTACCTCTAACACAAATCAGATGGTTGTGAACTTCCGCTAACAGCCGAAAAAGGAGATTCCTGTAATTTCACAGTTTTTGGCGGCATATTTAAAATTACTCTAATTTTACTTTTATTGCAAAATGACATTTATGGTCCATTTTTTGATATTTCATCTGAAGTTACTCAACATTAGATTGATATTACAATAATAACAATCAAATAGTCAAGTAAAATTAAATGACATGTCAAAAAATCGACCATATAATGCCTGAAGTGAGAGAAATAAAGCACTAATCACCAAGTTTATATATTTTATTGAATAAAAAAGTATACAATGAATTGAACGTTTTTTTACATATTTCAATGACAAACATAAAGATAGAGCTTACAGGGTGCAACTCACATTACAGTCTTTCACAAAACATATTATCGACATTGTCTCTTAAAATAAAAGTCCCACTATAAACAATAAAAACCAACTACGAATACTCAACACACACAAATAAGCAAAATAGTTTTTAAAATCGAAAACTGGACAAACTCACGATACACGTCAGGTAGTTGTCAGGCTAGGATCATAGATAACATGTTAGGATGTCAGCGCTGATATATGGGGAAGAACCTGCAACTACCACTAACGGCGTTACAGCTCTCACTAAATTAGGAATTTTAGTACTGACGAGACTCCCTAGAGATCCCCTACCCTGTATACAACCCCATTCATAATCGCCTTTTCATCTTTACTCACTCCTAGTAAAATGTAAATTAAGTTTTGATTCTAATTCTGGCTATACAAATTCACAACTATACAAAGTATATACAAGTTCCTCGAGGCGGGAATAGGGCAAGTCCACGAAAGTTGACAGTTGACAATAATGACAACACCTTGGTGGTAAAACAATACACAATAGATACGATGGAAAATTATCAAACAACAAACAACTATTAACCTATATTATATATTATTAAATATGCCATCTCAACAATTAAAATAACTTTAAAAGTACACTAAAGCAAAACCAACTAAACTCAAACACGATCTATCACTATAAATCAGCATATAACCTCACTATTAAGTACCACGTGCTCTGAACGCTTTGTTTATTATTACCACCAGGCAGTTTGTGACGTCACGTGGACATGCCCTATTGTATTGGAAGGTTGGCATGCAAAAGACAATATAATTTGAAACGTTTTGCGCGCTGATTTTCGATCACATTCGTAACGCTCACCGGAAGAAAATATTCATAATCCCGTACCACTACTGCTGATGTTTTATTGAAAAGGCAGTATAAGATGATGAAATAGAATAAACTTATATTCTCATGTATTCCACCAAGAGACCAATAATATCGTATTACACTCGCTGAGTCACGAGTCACCTGAAATATTTGTTGAAAACAAGGTATATTTGTGTACCTATTCATTGAAAGGCAAAAAAGTCACATCGCAAGCGGCAGTCATCAGTTAAAAAAGGAAATAAAAATGAAAAAACAAATGGAAGGGAAAAATAATATTCAGTAAGGAAAGACTTGAAAAATCACATTCATGGAAAGTGGAAAAGCCGTCAAAAATGTAACTGGACAATTTAAAAAGAAATTAAAGCTAGATAAGCTAAGGTGAAAAATAGCTGATGACCTCCAAAGATAGAGCAGAGAGATGTGATTTAAACTTGTGTTTTTTCTGCTCAATGGATCCCAGAGACTGATCAAGATTGATCTGTGAAATCAAAAAAAAGCATTCTTGGACAACGCTGCAGCCCAAAAAACATATTGTATTTTTACTCGTTCTTTTGGGCATAATAGATCTTTCAGGACTAGGGGAGCATCACCCCATATACACCATACTCGTGCCTTTTTAAAGCACCCTATGAGGCAACTTCGTCTTCTGCATCAGTTCGTACAAGTTCTTAGCTGGGTGTTGGCTATGTAGTTCAGTGTTGCTTCTCGGCTGGCCGAATAGTAACTACCCAAGCTACGATCGAATGAGAACATGCCCAACGGCAGCCATGGAAGTGATTCTCAACCTTACCCCTCTACATATGGTGGTGGAGGGAGTAGAGAGGGAATCATTGAAAAAACCACTCCTCACTTCTTGGAAATCAGACAGCCTGGGACATGCCACAAGACGGTGTGATGAAAAAATAGAACTTTTTAAAGAAATTCGTTACGGAATTAAGCAACAAGAAGGAATGAGATCCAAATACCATTACCAGACTTGGAAAAAATGCCATTTAATGGTACACAGACGGCTCAAAAGCAATATAAGGAGCTGGGATAGGAGTGTACGGGACGGGAACCAAGCAGCATTAAAAAAATTTTTCAAGCCTACATTCACGCCATATGTTCAGTTCCAAAATGATTTGGGAATGCCTATGCGAGAACAATACTTACTGTGGATTCTAGGACACACTGGAGTAAAAGGAAATGAAATAGCAGATTAACTAGCGAAGAGGAAGACTGAAAGAACCTTCTGACCATTGGAAAGATCTAGTAGCGCTGTTTTTTTCCTAAGGAGCCGTCCCTTCGCCGGTACCACCTCAGCCTCCTGGGCTTATTGTGGATACTCCTAGTGTTCTGACTACAACCTATTCAGCCAATCCGTTACCTGTATTAGCTCATACAGGTTCTTTGCTGGTTGGTTGTAGAAGTCTTCTGGAGTGATTTGGGTTCTGCCATACAGTTTCTGCCTTCTGTGGTCCAGCGACTCACAGTTGCATAGTATATGCAGAGCTGTTTCGGTATCCTTTTTGCATCTTCTGCATGTAAGGTCTCCGTTATACAGCCCTTTTTTTTAGGTGCTCCTTTGTGGGAAAGTGTCCCGTAAGTAGCCCCGTTATGGTGCGTAGTTTGTTCCTGCTCATTGAGAGCAGTTCTTTCGCTACTTTTTCTGAGGTTCTTTTATGAATGTCTTCCCATGTATTTGCCTGGTCGTATTCTTCCAGTGTCTAGTGCGCTTAGACACTCAAAGATTCTGATGGGTGATACAACCTGCTGAGATCAAATGAATGCATGAATATGTCCGGCTAGTGGTGTATTACATTTTATTATCAAGTGAAATTATTTCAATGGGTATGTTAGAATGGAATGGAAATTTTGCAGCTTGCGAAAAAAAGTTTAGATACGGCTTTGGTTGTTCAGCTACTATCTAAAAATATGACCGATTGCCTACAGTAATTGAACCCTGGATTTATGTTACCACACTACGATACATAATTCATGGAAAAGTCGCGTTTTTCTTAATTTTCCGTGACACGGAGAGCTTATCTACAAATCGAAAAATGTTGTTTTGATATTTTTTCAGTAGATTTCCGTTAAATTCCACAACGTTGATATAAATTAAATATTTTGATGATAAAACTCTATAAGAAAGCAAAATAGGGTAGATTATAGAGCAAAAGCCTCCAAATATTTTTAGTTGGAGAATATATTTAAATAAATCTGTATTTTGTGTGTTTTCAAATTGCAGGTCTCTATATCCAAGAAGTGGGTATGATAACATGCGTAATAATAATATTCATATTTCAACTTAATAATACAAGCCAGTTATATTGAATTCAAGTCAGTACCAAACGATCTCGTTGAAGCTCATTTTATAATTGTTGTTATTTCGACTTTGATTAGAGAGGTCAATAAAATTAGTCACCTCGCTTCCTTAAAACAGCAGAAAATCGAATAAAAAATCCTGTCTTCCTGCATTCCACACTCAACAACACTACAAAACGATGGTATTTTAGATACTTTCAAGAACTATTTGTAACTTAAAATCTCATTGTTATCCGTTGCTCACCTGTAAACCGAATTGAATGTGTGCCCTCCAGCACAATACGGCAGACCACGTCATTCTGGAATGATCATTCATTCATACATACGCTTGGATTGGGCTCAACAGCCCAGGCGCTTGAGCTGAGTCTTTGTACCATTACCCATGTTATCTACCTACTTCCATTCCAGCAGCTTCGTGTCTTCTATATAGGCCATCAGTTTATCTGGAGGGATCTTTAGTAGTTGTGATGGTTGAATTATTTCCACTCCAAAGTGCTTCCGTCTGAGTCCTTGTGAGCTCACACAGAAGTAGAGTATGTGAGTAGGTGTTTCATCGTAGAGTTCACATTTACTGCACATATGTTCACTACCCTTGCCCATCCTGTGCAAATGCTTCCTCAGGGTACAGTGTCCAGTCGGGTCGGTGACTGTCTTCAAATTTCTCTCACCCAGTCTCAGCAGCCTGTACGAGAGTTCCTTGTCTAACTTTTTCAGTAGACTCTTAGTATGGAGTTATCCTCGTGTCAGCCTCCATTTGAGTTGATGTTCTTTATAACTAGCCAGCTCCCGACTTCTCCTCTTCTGTGATCCCACAAAGCGGTTCAGGACCTGTGAAGGCTCCTTTCATTTCCTGCAATCCCCACATGTGCCGGCACCCATATTAGAGACACTTTGTTGTCTCTTGCCAGCATATTAAGGGATTCTTTACAGTTTTTTACCAGGACAGGAATGGTCTATTGTCAATATATAAATGTAAAATAAACTCTGTACTTAAAGCATTGCACTGGATCTGTAGCTTATGAATTCTCTTTGCTTATTGTCTTATTATATATTTCGCAATTCGAGTTTTTTGACAGCTTATTAAATCTCGTCGAAGTGTATCGGGTCGTTCATACCACGTTATTGGGAGAAAGTAGGAAGCGCCATCGTTACGACCAACTTGTAATGCTATACGCTTATGTGTGTATGATGTGCAGCCTTAACTCTCTATTAGTTTCAAGTCCGCTGCTGAAATCCATTGATTCCTGTCAAACTCAAGAATTTAGTTTATTCTAACAAGTGTCGGGCCAGGAACCAAACACTCTGAAAGCTTGGGAAAAACAACAAGTATCTTTCAAGTGGAAATCCACGCTATAAGAAAGCGCGCCCAGTTCAATATTGATAAAGGATACAGAAGACAAAGGATTATCATAATGCCTCATAGTCAAGCAGCCATTAAGGCACTGAGCTCTTGTGTAATCAGTTCCAAAATGGTGTGGGAATGCCTGGACAAACTAAATGAACTAGGCGAGAACAATATAGTCACCTTACTATGGATTCCAGGGCACACTGGAATATGAGGAAATGAAATAGCAGATGAACTAGCAAAGAAAGAGACTGAAATTTTCTGGGGCCTGAACCCTTTTGCGGAATCAGCCCCAATGTAATATTGGAAGAAATAAGTAAAGCCGAGAAAAAAAGAAGATCTGACCATTGGAAAGATCTAGTAGGGCTTATACAATCAAAGACTCTTCTAGATGACTACAACCTGTTGAGATCAAATGAATGCATAAGAGCTAAGAGTTTTAACAGGGATCCTAACGGGACATTGTCGCTTGAATGGGCACCTGAAAAAGCTCAAAATAGTGGAGGAATAAGAATGCTGATTTTGTGGAATGGAAGAAGAAACCTCCATCCACATACTTTCCAACTGCACAGCACTTCAGAATCCTAGAGCACAGCACCTAGGAGATTACTGGATAGAAGAGGAACATTTGCCTAAGTTGAAGCCTGCAGACATCCTAAAATTCCTCCGGGAAATAGGACTAAAGGAACTACTAGTTTCTGAGACTCTCCTCAGAAACTGAGTAGAAGTAAGGGGGCACAGTAGATCTTTTAGGTCTCAGTGAATGTCACCCCAAAATACATACATACATACAAGTGTCTTGCTTGCTTTATAAACTACTAAAAAGCTTTGAATTAACTGAACGTAAGCGTTATGCAAGTAATTGAATACATTTAGAATTTGAATCTTTAAGTTATCTCCCAATATCCTGAACTAATCTAATTTTACCTTCTATCATGCAACAATAGAAAACGAAACATTTACAAAATTGACCGGAAATGAAGGCATTTGGTAAAATAAACCCATACTTTACCTGCTAGTTCTGTATTCCATTCACGAGTTTCATGAATGGATGCGTAGATGCGGGAGAAAATTAGAACGAAAAAAAAAATCATAATACTCGCCAGTTTACGACCGACGGTTTCTTTGCAAATGATAGTAAATAGTAAAATTCAACTTATTCTTTGTATTGAATGTTTAGATTTGCTTTGTGAACACCTGCAACATGAAAAGGGATCGTAATTTGTCAAGGTTCAAAATCTTAGTTTGCCGTATTTGTCTCCGTAGAACGTTGAACATTTAAGGATGAGATCAATAACTACAATGAGTGTAACCACATTCTCATTGATTACTTAGAAATACCTTCGTATTAAAAGTTATTCATCAATTTGGAATGTGACAAATTGAAAAAATTATGTTTTTTTGTATGATTGTTAGAAGAGTTTAACATTTTAATAAAAATTCAAACTTGTATAAAGCTGGTGTTCGAAAACACATTTTTCTCACCGATAAATTTGTATTAGGCAAAT
>CAJUYH010000255.1:48790-76807 GCA_910591685.1 Galerucella tenella | reverse complement strand
TCAAAAGAATAATGTATTATGTTTTGTTTAGACTTGCATGCAGTGAGACAGGAAATGTCAGCGTTGGAAAATGAAAATGCCGAATCGGAAAATTCACGTGTTACAGCTGAATTAAAAATTGTCGAATTGGAAGAGCAATTGGAGAAATTAAATAAAAAGGAGGTTATTGATAACGAAAATGCAATGATAATTGATGATACAGTTCAATCTGAGAAAATTGAGGGTATTGATAAGAAATCAACGGATTCCACTGGGTCAACTGAGTCATTTGAGCGAATAATGGAAGGGAGCGATGGTGGAATTGCAGTTTTAACATCTGAAGCAGTACACAGTGATGAATTATTGCAATTGAATGGTAAAATTTCACATTTAACTGATGAAAATGTCGAATTGGTGATTAAATTAACGAAAATTCAAGAAAAAATGGATGAAAATGAAAATTGGCATGAAAAATTCAACAAATTGACAATTGAACATGAAGAAATAGTGGATAGCAATCGTAAAAATTCTATTCACCAACAAACTTTAATGTCTCTGGAGTCAGAGATTGTTAATTTGAAGGAGTTGCTGAATAAAAAACACGAGGAGAATGAAAAATTGATAAATGATTGGGAAATTCATCGTGAAAATGTTGAATCAATGGAGGAAGAATTGCGTAAAGATATTTCACGATTAGAATTCAAGTTGCTCGATAGAAATACATTTATTGAGTCATTGGAAAATGTGATTGAGGAGAAGATTCAAATAATTGACAAACTGGAAAGTAAAATATCGGCAAATGATATTGAATTAAATAAATTGAATGAAAATAAAATACAATTGAATGCATTAATTGAAGAGAAAATGAATTTTTATAGTGACATGGAACGAGAATTACGTGCAATAATTGAAAAACTTGAAATGCAGGTGAGAAATGACGAGGACATTCGAAAAAATCTGGAGGAAAAATTGATTAAAATGCAATTGGAATTGGAGGAAAAGAAAATTTCAATTGATCAGTATTTATTAGAAAAGGATCATAGCGAAATTCTAACCTCAAAACTTACTGCCGATAATGAAAATCTCACAATAATTAATTCAAATTTAAATCAACAAATTCATGATTTAACGATAGAAAAGACAAAATTAATTCAAAAAATTGAAGATATTGAATTGAAAAATGACAAGTACAATCGTGAAATTGATGAAAAAAATAATACAATCAATGAACTTGAATTGAAATTGACAAATATTAATGAACAACATTCAATTAACATTGAGACATTGGAAAAGAGATTGAATGCAGTTAATGAAGAGTTAAAAATAGAGAATAATCGAATTAAACAAGATGCAATAGACAATAAAGAATTAATGGACGGTTGCAATAATCAATTGCAAGAAGAAAACGAGAGGTTATGTAATATGAAGGCTGCCAATGATGAATTGTCGCAGAAAAATTTGGAACTTCGAAATTGGATTGAAGCAATGACGGAGCATGAAAATAAATTGAGTACAGATCTGGCGAATAAAGAAAGTTTACAAATGAAATTGACCGAAGAATTGAATACAAATATGAATGAATTATCAACAATCAAGGAATCGTATATGCAATTGGATGAAAAATTGCAGGATCTGGTAATAAAATATAATGAAAAATCGACTTTATACGAGCAATTATCAATTGAAATGGAGAATCAATCGAAGTATTATGCTAATACCAAGCAAGAATTGTTGAATGCTTACAATATGATGGAAGAATTGAAAATAAAACATCAAGAAGATGTGACAATGTTAACTGAACAATTAGAATCGACAATTCGCAATTTGAACAGTAAAACAGAAGAAAATAACCATTTGAATATTATTATTCAAGAGAAAGAGAGTTTTATTCGTAATAGGTCGACATTAGAAGGAGATAAAATGGCGCTTGAATCACAAGTTTTACAGTTGCAACATGATCTTCAGGATGCAAATAATAATACACAGGCGCAATTGCATAAAATGAAAATAATTGCGGCGAATTTAAAAAAGAAAAGTGGACAATGCCAAGAATTGGAAATTAAATTGCGTGATATTGAAGAGAAATGGACAATGGAAAAACACGAGAAGGAGGAATTGAATGAAAAAATTTATTCATTGAATAGATTGAAAGAAGAAAACGACGAAATGATAAATAAATTGATGTTAAATTTGAAGAATGTAAAAGTTGATATTGACAATGAAAAAATAGCAAATGATAAATTGATGGTGGAATTTGAAGGTTATAAAAGTAAAAGTATGGCAGAATTAATGAAAAAAGATCAGGAATTGATGGAAGTAACGGAAAAAGCACGCGAGCTTGGTGTTAGAATGCAAGTCATGGAAGCAGAATATTTAAATCAATTAAATATAATTAATAAATCAGAAACAGAGCATCGATTGTTGCTATCAAAACTTTCACAAGTCAATGAATTGCTGGAGAATACAAAAATTGAATTAGCCGAGCAGAGAAATAATTTGGAACACTTGCAAGCGCACGTTGACGAAGTTGAACGGGATAAGGCCAATGAAATAGGGGAAAAAACAAACACAATAAATGATTTAATGATTGAACGTGACGAATTTGAGGTTAAGTTCAATGAGTTGTCGTTAAAATTGGATTTTTACAAGCAAGAAAATGAAGAATTGACAAATAAATATGAGGAATTGACACACAAACTTGAACTTTCGACGATTAAAGAGAATATTAATATTGTCGAGGCCTCAACATCGCCGCCACCACCGCCGTCCACTGAAACCGATGAAGTTTTATTTAATGCTTCAAAATGTTTTAGCACAACTTCAAATTGGGCAACGAATGATAATAACGAAATATTAGATCTAAAACAATTATTGAATGATCAAAGGAATGAACAAACAATTATTGAGAATGAAAATGCACGATTGAATGTCGAATTAACTGAATTAAAATTGCAAATTGGTGATTTAATTGCGGATAATGAAAGAAGTAAATTGAAAATTGATGATAATGAGTCAGTGGAAGCAATAAAATTGGATGAAGATGATGAAGAATGGAGTTGGAATGCGAAAGAGGCTGAAACTGAATCAAATACAGGCCATTTACATCCATTTTCATCAATGGAAATACAATTAAATGCAAAAATAGCGGAATTAGAAGACACAATAAAAGATATAAGCGATGAAAAGTCACGTTTAAATGACGAATTGAATATAATTCAAACTAAAAATGGGAAATTAATACGAAAATTGAAGGAATATAAAATACAACATCAAAATTTGCAACAGCAATTAAATATTCATTTGACATCTGGTGGATTGTGCGATTTAGATTCAGCAATTGAGGAAGAATTAAAGTGCCAAGTGTCTAAATTAGAAAAGAATTTGTTGGAAAGGAAAAGTGATAATGAAAAAATGGCGTCAGAACGTGATAATTTGTTGAAAAAAATTGATGTATTATTGGCAGCCAATGAACGTTTTACTGATATGAAAGAACGTCAAGATCGTGATTTGGAGGTTATGTATATTAGAAACGACGAATTAATGAAGAAAATTCAATTGTTAGAGGTGCAAATTGGCAGTAAAACCGAAAATTTCGTATTAAATAGTGAACAAAATGAGTCCACAGATATAATTAAGAATGAAACCTGTAATAGATGTGAAGAAAAAATTCCAGAACTTCAAGAGAGTGTGGATTTATTGGCGGCTGAGAATGAAGAATTGCGGCAATTAATTGAACAGCATAAAGATAAATTGGCGGAAAAATCGCAGGAAATTGAAGAGAATAAAATTCAAATGGCAGAAGAATTAAAAGTAAATTTTTATGATATGCTGGAAAAATCGCATAATGTTGAGAAACAGTGTCTGGGTACATTGGATGAAGCATATCGTGAAAGAGAAAATTTAGAGGAGAAATATCGATTGAAATTGATTGAAGCGAATGAAAAAATTCGTGAATTGGAGGAAAATATTATGGAGAAGAGGAGAATATTTGAGAATTTGGAGTTGTCAATGGAGGATTGTCGGGCAAATGTGGATGAAAAAATGGTGCGATTGGAGGAGGCAAATAAAAAAATTGAAGAACTTGAAAGCAATTTGAAAAATGAAATGGCAACAAAACAAATGGAAGTTGAATTGTTGGAAAAAACTATTCAAGATTTGCGTATTCATTCGGATAAATTAATTAACGAGTTGGCAAACGCTAAAGAAGAAACGGAAAAATTGAAAATTGTTCATGAAGATGAAATGGCAATAAAAGAATTAAAAATACAAAATTTAGAAGATAATCTCGAGATTGATCGTGGCAAATTGCAAAAACAAACTGAAGATTCATTGGAATTGCAGCGACAACTGGAAGAAATGACGCAGAATTCCACCATAAATATCGAAAGAATTCGAATACTTGAAGAGAACTATTCTAAAATAAAAATACCACCAGAAGAATGTGAAAAATTGGCAACAGATAATAAAGAAATTGAACAAAAACTCACTGAAATGAATGAAAATATGGCAACGGTAACAGAACTTTTAAATGTTCGCGTTCAAGAAGTGGCAGATTTAAAACAATACATTCAGAGGTTAGAATTCGATAAACTTGCGCTAGAAAATTGCAATGTCAATGTTGACAATTTAAATCGTAAATTAATTGATAAAGACAATGAAATAATATCAATAACCTCAAAATCTAAATTGCAAATGGACGAAAAATTGGAGGAAATTTTGGATTTTCAAAGTAAATTATCGATATTAAATTTAGAACGTGACGAATATATTTCCAAATATAATAATCAAATACAAGAAATAAAATTATTAAAAGAAACAATTAATAATTCCGAGATATTTATTACAACTTTAAAGACGCAAATAGCCTCAAAAGACGACGAAATTTCGCAACAAAAAAATATAATAACGAGCTCGAATAACGAAATTCAACGATTAACTGCAATTATTAATAACTTTGAGGCATCAATTATCCAAATACGCAATGAGTTAGATGAAAAGAATGTGGAAATCACAAGATTACAGGTTAAACACACCGAATTAATGTCAACTAGTCAAAATGAAAATGAGACTTACAAAACAATTGAGAAACAATTGAAGAGTGAATTGTCAGTGAAAGATGAAGAAATCGAAGATTTAAAATATATTTTAAATGAAAGCACCTATCCAACAATAATTCAGCAGTTGCAGAATAAAATTGATACTTTATACGAAGAGAAATCGCAACTGGAACAAACATTATTGCCAAATTTGAAGAATTTATCAGAGCGCCAAGGGCAAAATGTCAAAGAAATTGAAATAAGCAATGAGAATACAAGTGAATTGGATATTGCATTGTATATGTTGCATCAACGTGACGTTAGATGTGAAGAATTGACACATGAATTGATGCAATTGCTTGAAGAACGTGATACATTGCAATTACGATTGTCAAATGCCATTAGAGTGAATGAGGAGCTTGGAAAAATGTCCGTAGCTCCTGTGATTGCATTAAAGAATGAACAAGTGGATGGAGATCATTTCACAGTTGCGTCTAACCAAGAAACTTCAACGACTACCAGTAACTCGCAAGCTAAACCTCCAATCACACAATCGGCTAATTCAGATGAGGAAAAAAAAATCCTCGCACAAAAGTAGGTCATTTCTTATCAATATACATGAAGCTATGAGTGCAATGGCAGACTAACCCTAATATCAATAAAGGTTGGAAAATAGGTATTCTCTATTTTCTATTGCAAGTTAAAAAAAATAGGCTCTTGGGGAAATAACGATTCTACAAATAAAACAGATTTTGAATTTTTTGCTAGGTTAGACTGTTATTGCATTCATAGCTTCATATATTATATTTACAGTACTGTGTAGTACCTTAGAACCTTGTATGTAATTCGCTAGTTTACCCTATATTCGCTCCATTCTGTAGATTGTCGCAGTTGCACAATGTTGGCCATCGAAAAGACGTAAGATTATTAGACGATCGTGAATTGAGGAATACTCAACAAATGTCATTGATTGCACACAAAGATGCGCTTAGTACTTTGCCACCAGACGCTGCCGCTCGACTTATCAATGCTAATTGCACCCTCTGTACGTACATTAAATATTCCGGTATCGCCATAATTTACTTTAAATTGAAACATTTTTCAATAAGTCAGACACTTTTCATAATATATCTCTTGATTATATCCTTTCTTATTTTTTTATTATTCCTCTTTTCTCTTTATACAGCCCGAGATGTCCAGAGTCAGTCGAGCGTACTATTGAATTGGTTATGGGGTAAAAGGTATTGATACATAAATTAAATCCGATCGCCAAAACTGTATCATTATCAAATTAATTGATTGTATCAATGCTCCTATCTTTTTTTTCGTTTTAGCACACCCAAAGTCGTCCACATGTGACGGACAAATTGTAAAATTATCAATATGGCGACTGTGTCTTCCTGAATATAAAACTTTTCAAAGTACACATCAATTACACACATTCCTTGAATGACAAATAGAGCGCCTGTGCCTTTGTGTATGAAGAATTAAATGACGAGAGGAAAGTTAAAAGAAAATTATTTTATAATATATCAGGATTAAATGGTAAATAAAACTGTTGTAAATTAAAAAATGACATCATATGCATATATATATATATATATATATATATATTTGCATTGTATACATCTATTCATTATTAATTTACATATATATAAATAATTATTTATTTGAAAAGTGTTGGCAAGTGTGCACGATTCGATTGTATAGCTTGAAAAATGAAAAATATATAGTAAGATAATTGTAACTTGTAATATTCAATGGATGTCAATTTAAAAATAAAACAAAAAAAAAAAGAAAATGAACAAATACAAAGATTAGACACAAAAATTAGACGAAACCAATACTTTCTTATCACTACGTGATGAAAATTAAAAGACAATTAAACGCTGCTGGAATTCTATGCAGTGCGATTATTTCATTTCTAACCTCAAACTGTAGTAAAGAATAATTAAAATATATATTTAAAATAATCAAACACTGCAACTCAATGCAACATTGAGAAAATCTTCAAATCCAATTGTAATTGTGCCAATTTGATCAACATCACGTGTTCTAAACGCCTCTATAACATAAAAGTATTTATTTTATAGTAATATAATGAATGGAAGTAATTTGTTCCTACTGTGTCCGGTTTATTACCTGTAAACTTTTGAATTTGAACGCACAATACGATAAATTGATCAACTGTAATACTTTGATGTTCATTGAAATCGCTTTTTTTAATTAAGTATTGTATAAAATCATTGCTAAAACGATAGCCCATTTGTGATAGCGCTGCTGACAATTCATTTTCTTGAATACTACCAGAATTATCACGATCAAAACCTTTAAACACACCCAGCCACGCATTTATATAATTATAAAGTGCTTGAAATTCATCAACATTTATCGTGCCACTCTTCTCTTTATCAAACATTCCTGCAACGAGAAATGAATAGAAAAATATTCTCCATCACGAGATAAATGAACAGAAACATCGTTGCTTAAATGAATGGATGTATAGGAAATAAATGAAATTTTACCAATCATAAGTTTGCATGCAGTATCTGAAAATGTTCCCCCTTGTCCATTAGCCAATGCTGCTTTCAATTCCATAGCACTTATTTTACCACTGCCATCCCTGTCAACTGCTGCAAACCATGTTTGAACTTCAGGTTTTATTTGTATACTGCCACTTGATTCATACATAGAACTCGTAGAACCCTGTGAAAAAAAATTCCAATAAATTAATCTATTACCTTTTTATTTTCAATATATAACCTATAAATTATCATACACTTACTGGATACGCCATAATGATACTTTAATTAATAATTAACTGAATAAGACACAATCGATGTAAACTGCACCAAACATCACTGCAATATATACACATATATACTCTAACACACCTTACTTCTGTTTAATATTTGATTTTATTTTGTATTTTGATGGTGTGAAAAAAAAAATGAAATGTAATCGCGATATCTGGTGGATTTTTTTTGTACAAACACAAATTGGAATATTTTATTGGCGCCATCTAACAAAATGTTCTCATAACCTCTTCATAATATACATTATAAATGAATAAAATATATGTCAGTCGATGGGACAGAAATACGTTGTTGTGAGTAAATGGATGAAAGTTAGATTGGAAAGAAACTAAAAACAATTCAATAACAGTGTGTTGAAATAATATTATCTTTGAATTATTAGTGAAAATAAATAAATTCAATAGCCATGGATGATTTACAAAATTATAAACTGCAGCTTCAGCAGGTAACGATAATTTATTATTAATAACCTTCAAATTATTTCCATTCATATATATATATATATATATATATGTATAAAACAATGATACACAGTTGAAACATTTATTTATATTAGTAATATTTATAAATATAATAAATGATGATATTTAATATATTGAAATAGGTTGAAGCTGCATTGACAACAGACCCAACAAATGAAGAGCTTTTAAAATTAAAAATTGATTTGAAAGAGGTGATTGAGCTCACTCATGATTTAATAAAGTCACAGCAACAGGAAAAACGACAGACAAATGGAATGGACGCTAAAGATCCAATTTTATTGGCAGTATTGGCAAATAAATGGAAACTTGGTGATCAGTGTATGGCACCATGGAGCGAGGATGGCAAGTCGGTGGCATTGAAATAAAATAATATTCAATAAACAATTGATGTAGTGCATTTGGCATTTTGTTCAAGTTCAATGTTTTGATAATTTTATTATTGATATTTATTTTAGGTATTATGAAGCAACTATTGATACAATTAATGATGATGGACTTGTCAATGTTACATTTAATGAGTTTAAAAATACGGATGTTACGATGTTGAATCAGTTGAAATCGGTGGCAAAGAGGCCAGCATCCGATTGGGCTGATCAAAAATCTAAGTGAGTGTTAATCCATTTTATTTATTTATAAATCAATATTGATATTATCATTTACAATAGGATTTTTTGATTGATATATGAAGGCTATGAGTGCAATAACAGACTAACCTCAATATCAATAAATGTGAGAGAATAGAATATTGTCGTTTTTTCTTTATAAAATTGACAAAATTAATTTCAACTCTAGAGAAATTCACAAAAAAGATCTATCTACTCATCACAAACAATACATAAATATATAAATTTTAGGAAGGCTGTGGAGTAATTGCGGTTAGTCCACTTTGCTTTTCTAAATTTCTATTGAAAATAAAATTGCAAAACCTGTTTATTACTGCGATTTATTGAGGGGTTAGGGGCAGTCGGAGGTATGAAAAAACAAATATTTTAAATAATTTTTTTCATCGTCAGTTATTTTATTTATTTTGTAAAACGAAAAATATTAAATTATTATATTATGCTTTAATTTGATTTGACATAAATTTGTGAAAAAAAAAAATATATAAATTATATATGAAGGAAGTTGTGACTTTTTAGAATAAATTTGTAACAAATTAAAATGGTCAGCGTAAAGTCACCACTTATCGAACAGACTCCAACAAATATCGCCATAACTTCATATATAATTTATATTTTTTATTGCAAATTTGTGTCAAATCAAGTTAAAACATAATATAATAATTCAATATTCTTGCTTTTATAAAAGAAATTTACTGACTGACAACAAAAAAATTACGGCGAGTAAAGATTCTACAAATAAAAGAGATATTGAATTTTTGTAGGTTAGACTGTTGCATTCCTAGCCTCATAAATAATTTATTTATTTAAAGTCACTAAGATCAAACGAGAAATTTAAATTACCACTATTATCTACGAATAAATAAATATTATTTGTAATTTTTATTGTATATTGTTACTTGATGACAATTTTTTAACGATAAATTTTTTCGTGAATCCTAGTGACTATTCATACAATTAATTTCCATCGATACTAATTGATTAATTTAACCTATTAATTAATCCCAACAATTTCTTTTTTCTCTTCGCTCATATGAATAATGTGTCATCGATCCCGGGCGATTTTTGTCCATGGCTTGTGCGATAAATACCCCAAAAAAAAATATAATAAAACATCTATAATTGTGTTTGAATGCATCAAAAATAAATAAATAAATAAATAAAAATCATACAGAAAAAGGTAAAAAATATTCATGATAATAAATTCTCCAAATGGAAAATATTGCACATAATTCAATATATATTTACCCATTCATATTTCCACTAATACAATTTATTATTGAAGCAACAAAATGTTCTTTTTGTCGTTTAACAATTGATATAATTGGCACATTTGATGATGTTAAATAATTAGAAAAATACAAGCGGCTGCCGCAGCTGGCGCCGATCCAGGCAAACAACGTGAATACCTCAAAAAAAAGAAACAGAGAAAATTGCAGCGGTTCAAAGAGCTCGAGGAGGAACGTGAGCAAGAAAAAAATAAATGGCTTGCATTTACAACAAAAGTAAGTTCATATAATTAGTAATAAAAATAATGTCGATAATATTATCAATATGCATTTTTTTGTTTTTTCAGTCAGCCAAAAAGGGAGTGGTGAAAAAAAGTATATTTGCCACACCAGAGAATGTTAATGGTAGAGTTGGTATTGGTACTTGTGGTGTGAGCGGTAAAGAAATGACGAAATTTAGCAATGGTGAAAAATGGAGACGCGGAACTTAAAATGACTATTTGTACATAAACAAAATTTAATTGTCTTTGTAATTATTATTATAATTATTAAATGTATACATATGTAATAAAAAAAGAAAAGAAAAAAAAACAACAAAAATATAATGAATATCGTAGAGGAAAGAGTCTTTGTCAAACTCTGCAGCTGCAGATTTAAAAAAAATTCGCAAAAAGAAAACAACAAAATTGAAAACTGCAAATACCACTAAAGTTCACTGTATTACCAACAGACTACTTGCAGCAGCGCCGATGTAAAATTTTCCCAAAGTATTATTATCATTACTATTATTTAATTATTCGACGCATTTTATTTGCTATTACTCGTGTGTGTAAGCGTTTCAAATATAATATGATATATTTACTGCCAGAAATACATAAATAAATAAGTGATTGAGCCCAACAAAGGAAAAAAAAAAGAAAATGATAATTGTATTCTTTCATGTTCTCATTCTCATTGGGAAATATGTTTGTGAAAAATTTGATGTAAACAAAATAGAATTGTGTGAATTATGCATGAAACCGGTATTGCCTAATGAGTTGAGGTGTTGCACAAATATTCCAAATATTTCCAAGAATAATACCGATCTTGTTGATCAATTTTACGACCACAATGATCATGACAATAAAGTTGTCATGAAATTTTCACCGCCGGCATATATTCAACGGTACACTGCCGTTAGTAATATTTTACGATCGGATAAATATCGTGGAAGAATTCACAAGGTTGAAATCACCCAAAAATATTTTACATAAATATATGAAAATTAT
Source organism: Galerucella tenella (assembly GCA_910591685.1). NCBI lineage: Eukaryota > Metazoa > Arthropoda > Insecta > Coleoptera > Chrysomelidae > Galerucella > Galerucella tenella. The sequence goes on along the minus strand of CAJUYH010000255.1, from coordinate 65,377 downwards.
TTTATTTAACATTTTCATCATCATTATTCTTTTTTTTTTTGAGGTTAGGTGGTGGATTTTGGTTGTGCCGAGCTTGGTTTCTTCACACACTTGAAACGTACTGTAGGAGTCCATGAAATTCTTTGTGTTGATATCGATGGTAAATTATTAGAGGCGAATAAACATAAAATACAACCATTAACTGCTGACTATTTACATACCCGAGATCATCCATTGAAGGTATATATTTATGAAGGTAGTGTAATACACAGGGACAAACATCTTGAAAATGCCGATGCTGTTATCTGCATTGAGTTAATTGAACATCTGTATGCGCAAACATTGATAAATGTACCGAAAAATATATTTGAATTTATAAAACCGCAATTGGCTATTTTCACAACGCCAAATGCCGAATTCAATGTGCTATTTCCAAATTTAAAAGGATTCAGACATGACGATCATAAATTCGAGTGGACTAGAAGACAATTTGAAAATTGGGCACACGAAATAATAAATAAATATCCAAATTATGATGTGGAGTTTGTTGGTATATGTCCAGGACCACCTGGAACTGAAAAGTATGGCTGTTGTTCACAAATGGCAATATTCCATCGACGTGAAAATAATAATTTAAATACAATACAATTGGCCAGTGACAATTTATTTAAATTAATTAGCAGTATTGAATATCCATTTCATGTTGACAATCGGCCGGATGATGTAAAAATATTGGACGAGGCGTCGTATTTCATACGGAAATATCAATTAAACAATGATACTGATGAAGAAACAATGCCACTTGAATATTTAACACGAGTTATGGAGAATTTAACAATATCAATTGAATCATTTTGCAAAATTCTTACCAATGGCGGATACCAAATAATTGATAATAAATCGCGTGGGCCAACTCTTGTATTACCAACCCTCTCAACATATTCTGGCGGTACGAACAATTCTGATATTCCAAATGATGATTGGTCGTATTCATTAAATCAATCAAAAAACGATGATAAAGTCGATGGCGATATTGATAAAAATAATTGCGAGTCAAATACACAGATAATAAATATCAATGATAAATTTATAAATGATTTGGGCGATAATGCAATGGCGATTGATATTAAAGATACGAAAATGGATAATAATAAAAAATTATCAGTGATTAATTGTCATGATAATTCAATTGGGATGTCAAGCCACGATGATGAAGACATAGTAAAAAATTATCAGCACAATAATTCGAATGATTATGAAAGTATATGTAGTATTTATATGGAACCGTCGCTAAATGAAAATAGTTTGTTGTGCCCACAAGATATAACAGATCCAAATTTTCATTACACGACATGCAACAAAGATTTATCAATGTCAATTATAAATGACAGTGTTTTATTTTCGAGCGATGATGAGGATGATTATCGTGGCAATTTACAATCGACCAGTACACCAAAAAAACAAAAATCCATGGATGATAGATCGCCGGAGCATTGTCGCAATCATGAATACAATGATAGGAATAACTTTAATTGCAATATTGATTGTTTAATTGATACAAATGTATGTGAAAAATTTTTTTCACATGAGATTGAAGCGGCGACTACGGTACAAAATCACGAGACACCATCGACAAGTTGGTCACCGGAGATTATTTCCGATTCTGGATATCCAAATACTTATTCCGCGCCTGATTTAACATTGGAATATGATCTGCAAAGTATTGAACAAGACAGTGGAAGTGATTCGGAATCGGAGAATTCTATTGGTGAATTGAAACAAAATCATTTTCACAATGATGAGGTTGAAAATGGAGATTTAGCGAACAATAATCGTGATAATGAGGGTAATAATATGATAGCACCGATGGTAATTAATGAGTTGGATGATATACAGCCGTTAATTGATGTATTGGAAATTGATTTGGAGAATGAAAATGATATTTATGATTTTCAAAATGGCTTCCCCGTTTGGCTGTTGAGAATTCACGATGCGCGACTTTAATAGATAAAACTATTGGAAAATTTCATTGTTGTATACGAGATTATGAAAATAAGTTGATGATAAACCGAGTGATAATATTGTTGTTTAATTTATAACAATGTCAGCAAAGAGTTCGCTTTAAAATGAACAAACTGAAATTGAAATGTTCTTTATTTTCGCAAAGAAATCCCTTAGTTATAAATAATATGAATAATTAAAATACATATATATTTGTTTAAACGTAAAAGAGTCCTCTAAAGTACTTTAGGTTATCCTAATGCGTAATAATTGTGTCACAAAATATCGCGTTATTTTTAGTTTTCATTTTTATTTGTTTTTTTCTTTATTCACGGGCATTTTTATTCAACCATTGTCAGACATTTTTATGATATTGTGTTGATTTAATTTTGTTTAAGGATATGATCAAAATACAAAGACTCAGTTCATTTACTAAAATAATAAAATAATATATAAAATAATACAATATTTGTAAAGACAAAATTTATAATAAATAATTGTTTTCAAGACTGAGTGTGCCGCTGTATATCACTATTATATGTAGAAAATCCTATTTTCCATTACTGAAATAAAATTTAATACGTTATTTTTTGTTCATCGCAATATTATTAATCCCGAAATCACACATTCGACAAATTTCTTTGGAATGTTGCACGGTTTATTGGACAATTAAAAATTGTCAAATTTTTTAATCATTGTATTAATTAATGGCGGGTTTCTGTATTTTTTTTTTTTTTTTTTGTCTTTTTTAGTCATTTTGTATAGCAATGACTTTTTTTTCACATATCAATTGTTGTATAATTATTTTTAACCTCTAATTTTTTTTTTTTTTCATACAAAACACAGCATTATACATTTGTTTTTTTTTTTTAATGACTATTGTGTTTTTACTATGGCAATAATTTTTAATATGTACGAACAAGAAATAAAGATTGTCATAATGTTTAATAAACAATAATCGAATAATAATATGGCAACTTTAAATGAATTCGCTTTCATACAAGTATACCTATTATATGTAAACCAAAAAAAATTAATGAAAAATAATAAATGAGTCCATGAGTACATGATATACGTTCAATATTTTTCTGTACATTTATACGAAGCAATATACATTTACATACTTGTAAACCGTAACGAGAAAAAAAAAGGAAAAAATCACATTCATAGTTAATTGTCTTTTACACACTATGGTATATATGAATTTATCCATCATTATATTGTTATATAACACTGAACAATTTGAGACGGATTTTTAATGACATTTTCTACGTATACTGAAGACAAAAAAAAAATAATTAAACATATCCTTAATCTAAGAAAATTACAAAGTACAAATGATGGATACACTTTTGAGGTTATAACAAGTTTGTAAATACAATTGTGAATTATCATGATATAACATTATTCATCTGATACAGTCGTAAAATACTCTAGGACAAAAAAAAAACGATAAATGAAATAATGGATCAACCGAATCGATAGCCTTTAATCATCGAGACTTGAAAATGTATTCAATTATCAACTAGAATGGATTAAATTTTCTCTTTTTTCTTACGACTCTCTCAGCTTCATAATTTGCAATTAATTTCTGAAATTCAACAGCCTATTCTCTTTGTTCCATAACAAATCATTCAATAATCTTTCGATATTTCATTGAAATCATACAAACTTCGAATACATTCAAGATGAAATAAAAAAAAAAAGATAAAGAAAAATAATAATCCATTTCACGAAATCCATAAAACGCAAAACGATATTAAATTGATTGAATCAAGCGGCTTCTTTGATACTGTCACGACTCTGCGAGTGTATTGCATTGTGCATATCACCAACCGGTGCGCTTTCACGTCTCAATACACCTGGTGCAATAGCATCGCGTTTATTCGCCGCTTCCTTTATACTAGAGAGTGTTTTACTCAGCCACGGCCATGAATTTCGTGCTGCCTGAAGTTCCGAAGCAGTTGCATGAAGCTGATGAGTCAAATCCTTTAATAAAATACAAAGTCAAATTTAAATTTTGCAAATGAAATGACAAATCCAATTATATTGTATTTAATATCAATTGTATTATGATTACTTGATTGCGACATTCAGCTTCGACATGGGCCAATTTTGTTTGCGCCAATTCCAATTCCAATTCACGAACACGCTCCTGTGCACGATGTAACATTGGATCATCGCGATTCTCCAGAGGATGCGATATATCAACATAAACTTTTGACGATTCCATAACAGCGACACGACAATTGTCACAATTTGTTATTCTCATCTGCAATAAAACAAATACCCATATCAATAAATCCAATTTATTATTAAATATTAAATTAAAAATTGAAATATTTTGTTTACATACTCGCAAGTCACTCAATGCTGTTTTCGCCGCATTGTAATCGTCCTCCAGCCGTTGACATATCTAAAAGCAACCAACAATCAATTTCACTACTTCAATACAAACAATTGTATTCATTTGCACATGCCTGTTTGTATTCATTTATGATGATGACATTTCGTTTACTCTCCGAGTCAGCTCGCCCCACCTCACGCTGTAACATCTCTTTAACTTGCGTCAATTCAACTTCAAGCCGCTGTTTTTCCTCCTCACTTCGTCCAACAACACCGCGCAATTGTTCCACTTCATTGCTATACTCATCAGCATTCTCTTGTGCTTCTGCATCAAGAACAAAATGCAAACAAAAAAGAAAAAAAAAAGCAAAAAAAAGAAAAAACAAACAAGAAAAACTGAATAATTAAATTATCTATCACATTGTCATGTTAAATAATTGGATATTTAAGTATTTCTTTTTTTTGTATTTTCATTCCTCACTTTGCAATGTCCATTTGACAATATGGCTCATTATTATTTCATTAATAATTAACGTGAACTTATATTCATCAATTTGCAATATCCATTATTTATAGCAGTGAATAAAATAAATTGCGGCGTCAACGCGAACACGTAACGTAATTCTTCAGTCAATATTAAATCAACTTGGTTGAGTGTATTAATGTTAACTACTGTAAAAGATAGCGTGTGATTAAGCGGTGGGAGGATGAAGGCGGGGCAACTTGGCGCTTGATAATATACAAATTGCAATGCGCCACGTGCTACGTTTAATCATGTAACAATAGCTGTTTATATAAAACTAAATAAAATGAGAACAAACACCCAAGCCAATGCATTGAACCCTTTATTGTTGTATTGTGCAATGTTGATAAGTATTTTTTTGCTTTATTTATTTTTTCTCTTGTTCCATCTTTTTTTTTCTTCTATTCATTCTGTTAGACATTCATTAACCAGGACTAAATATTGGGTATAAAATATAATAAAATAGTGCAATATTATATATTATAATGGTCTATAAAGACTACTTTATTTATTAAACAATAATTCCTTTTTTTGTTTTATTATTTTTTTTAATAAAAGTGTTGGTAACTATCGACAGAGTGTGAGGTAGATAATATTAAAATTAATTGTTTATAAATTTTGTTTTTGTTGTATTGAATATGGCTTGGATAAATTGTATTTGATTGACTCATAATATATTATATAGAAGTGAAATGAAATGAAAATAAAAAAAAAATCAATAATTTCTGTTTAAACGAGAATTTTATAAAATCGAGAAGAGATAAAAAAAATGCATTTGATGAAATTTTATCGACCAAAGACATTTACGTGCAAATGTTGTTTATTTTTAACCAATGTAACAATAATAATAATGACAATAATAACAACAAGAACAACAACAAAATGTAGCAATAAATATACAGGGAAGAGTACATGGAATTGGAAAAAAAAAAAAAAAAACCTGCGATCGCTATTGAGAATTTTAAACTGCCATTTTACAATTGCAAAATCGAAAGAAATGAGAGCTGTATTTATATTCTAAAATGTCCTTCTCATTTTCTTTTTCTTTGCCTTTTCCTTTTCCTCACACATAAAATATAAAATTACCTTTGAATCTCATGAATTCCGCCTCGTATTTCTTCAATTTTTTCAACGTCACTGAGCAGGCCACTTTCATTATATGCCGCGATACATCTTCATTACGACAACGTTTCGGTAAATGTACACGAAAATATTTGAGGATACTCTCAAAATCTAATTGTAATAATTCCTTCTTACAAACCTGAAAGCACAAATAAGAAAACACCATAAACAAAAAGAAAAATGAAAAAGGCGAAAAAAAATTATAATTTAATTTATACAGAGTGTCGAAACAGCCTAAAAACTTGTAGAATTTTGTTTCTTGTTGAAAACTACAATCTTGAATGAACATTTTCCAGGAACAAAAATATTTGACCACCCTGTATATAATTGAATTGTACCGTCGGTTCGGAATAAAACGGTCACATGAAAATATACAAAAATTCGAGTTGTGACATTTTTGTTCCAATCCAACGTTATAATAATAAATTGATTTACCATCAATAAAGCCAATGCAACTTGAAAAAGTGTATCCAATCCTTGAAGAAGAAAAACATCCAAAATATGAAATACCAAAAATAATGGAAATCTCGCTGTGAATAATGTCAAAAACCATTGGGCAGCGAACATATGCGTTTCGACACCACGATCACAAAAGTGTTTGTACAATTCCGGCAATTGATCCTCCATTAAACGATTCAATTGATAAAATCTCATGTGTAAATTGTCAAAACGATCTTTATATAAATCACGTAAGCCATAATCATACATTAATTCAACCAATACACAAAATGCCTGCTCCTCCGGCATATGTAGCAACAAACTTGCAACTAAAAAACTCAATCCCTGACAATAACCAACTTCATCATCATAAACAGCATAGGCTTTACTTATTCGATAAAGTGAATCCTGTCCCAATCCCCCGGTCTCTTTAAAAAAATCGTGCGCTGGAAATGTGCGATTAATATCACGCAATATAACACTCTCACAATTGCTCTCACGCGTTATCAATATACGATATTTATCCATCATTTCTTGTGAATTGTCACTGTTGCTCAAACGCTGCCACACTTCACCACGCAACGCTTCAGGTATACCCTGCCTTGTCAATTTAATCAACAATTTTGGCCGCTGTTTATTCACAAGCCAACTGTCCAATACCTCACTCCAATTTGCCAATTCATCAGCTGAACAATCTTTGGATACTTCGCCAGTGCCACTCAACATTGGCTCATCACCATCCGAATCAATTTCCTCTTTCGGTGTCAGCGTATCGATACTCGTTAACGACGATGATCTTATCAATGACGCTAAATTTAATGCCAAATTCAATCGATTACGATCCAATTCACCGGACGTTTCAATACTCTGCACTTCATAATGTATTTCAATTGGATCGCCGGTGATTATTTCCTTGGAATTCAATTGAAATTGCTGTACAAGATTGCGTTTATTTAAATACCAAAAGCGTTCATTTGCCGGATAAACTTTAACTGATGTTTCAATAACAAAGCGCACTGGTTCGCGTATACCTCTTATAACAAGATCAACCGCCACCGTCATATATATTTTACCCTCGCGCGTTTCATTATTCAATTGTTCCAATGCGGGATCAGCCGGATCCCATCTACCACAAATATTGTACGACTGTTTTTCACCCGCCGTTTGTCCAACACTCGACTGCATCTCCAACAATCTCATATCACTGTGTCTTACATTACGCCCGGGACTTACCAATACACCAAAACATCGTTCAACATCGAGATTGATGCCGCCCTCTTTGCTCAACACTTGCTGTATACTCATACAAATTTGTTTCGATACATTGCTACGTAATTTAAAGCAATTACGATCTTTTGGTACTGTATTAAAATTGCCCTTGCCATCGTCTTCCTTTATTTCCATTGTTAATTCAAATATAAATACACGTGAATTCATTTTTTCCGTTGTACCGCCACTGAATCCACCACCACCACCACCACCACCGCCGCCACTGCCAATTGTAAAATCAGTGCTGCCAGTCAATGAACTTGTCATTGAGCGTGGTATACGATTGAATGCTTTGGCAAAGCATGATGATACTCGTCCAACGGCTTCGGGTATGTCACAGCGAAATACATGACACCGATAAATGGCGGACTCTTGTGTATCACCATGCGACCATGTAAATGCAAAGCATGCAGAGCACGGCCCCGTACTATCACCGCGAACATAAAATAATATTCTTTGCACTTCATAATATGCAATTGGCTGTTGATTGTTGGCGTCACGCAATACAACTGAGCCCGTTGAACTGCTTGGTATTGATATTGAAACTTTAATCTCCAATGTTGGTGTCATTTCATCCGATAATATTGTCATATTGTGTTGAATTTCCGCTTCGCATTTTGGCGCATTTATTGCCGCCGCTCCCAAATATATAACGCCATTAAATACTGTACAATCTTGATGTGCGTCAATTAATAATGCATTTATTTCATAGTCATCGTAATCATCGGATTTCATTTCGTCGTGTTTTTCTGGTGTTACAATGTCAGAATAAAATTTACTTTGGCCAACTTCCCTTGGCTCTTTGTCATTTTCCATTATTTTAATATCATTTTGGCTCTCCATTTTTGTCTCTTCCGTCAATACCTACAATTTTGACAATCAATAGTTTTATAAATTATTCATGAATATTGTAATTAGAGGTTATGACGATTTATTATTTAATGTGAGGCTATGAGTGCAATAACTGTCGAATCGATTAAAATTGAAAATCTGTTTTATTTGTAAGAATCTTTACCTGCCAACTTTATATTTTTCCGAGATATAAAAAGAAAAACAACTATTTTAAATAATATTTTTTTCTCTCAGTGATTCAATTTATCTTATAAAACCAACAACATTAAATTATTATATTATACTTTAACTTGATGTAAAATAAATTTACAAAAAAAAAATATACAACCAATTCCCTCAAATTTATTGATACTGGGTCCGTTAGTCCGTTATTGCACTCATCAACCTCATAAATTCTCACCTCTCTCAAGTCGTTTTGTAAATCCTCAAAATTACCATTGTTCGCTATTTTTAACATTGGCGATTCGTGCAATGATTGATTATTTTTACTTGGATCACGTTCATTTACAAATTCATATTCATCGCTTGTGGTCACAGATTCCATTGACTTAACACTCAAACTATCCTCCATAACTGGATCCTACAATTCCCATTGAAATAAAAAAAAAACACAAACACACACACACAAACATTTAATTATAAACATTCTCCATTGTTACCCTCAACATAATCGAATGTAATGATAATATCTCTCAATAAATAAATAAATAAATGAATAAACCATTACACACACACACACATATACATGTATGTGAGTTTCAAGTAACAATCGATACAATTGATAAACACTCAAAACCACAATACATTCAGCCAAACAATTTAGCTAAATAAAAAAAAAAACATTTTCTGCATTTCAATACAATTCAATTATTTGATATAAATGCCGATGTCACAAAATAAACTCAAAAATGATTCACAAATAATTGTTATTTATCTTTATGACTTTTTTTAACTGCCTCGCCACAAGAAAAATATAATTTTTCATAACATTTGTAATTAAATAGCCATTATCGTTAATGTTAAAATTAAAACTTGAAAATATAGATCGTAAGACGAAGATATAAACGAAAGAAAACTGCCTATTATATATAAAGCCATAGAAAAAAAAACATATATATATATATATGTATGTAAGTAAAAAAATACATACATAGATATATCATCATTGAAAAAGAAGAGTTGATTGCGCAAGTTCGAAGTTCATTGGAATTAATTCTCTCATACTCACCAACAAAAAAATTACGTATTTTCTCTTTTTCGTTTTTGCGCTTCCTATTTATTCATTTATTTATTTTCTTTCGGTCCATTCCCCGCTTTTTTCATTTTTTATTTATTATTATTTATTCAGATCATCTGTGAATCATCATGGGCGTGTTTATGATTGGACAAACGACAGGTGTATGTGTGCGCCCATTTGTCAAAATTAATTAATCCCCCCTCCCCATCAATAAACATTAAATATTGCTACTTATTTATATTCAATTGTTACACAAATTATTCACTTGGAAAATATTGTAAAGCTTTAGTGCCTACAACTTCACATAGTCAACATGATATTATTCAAAGTTGAGAGAGAGAGAGAGAGAATGTGAAAAAATAAACAGAAAAAAAAAGAAAAAAAAATAAGGAACACACGAAAGAAACACAATAATATATATATATATATATATATATATAGATGTTAATTTTATGAAATTAAATTATTACTTTGGGACAAATTCACATCATTCCAATTGAATCTTGAGTCACTCATTGTCCCTTATTGTTTATTGTAATCTCATAATTGTTCAATACTGATTTTTTTTTCATATTATGAATATTCCTCTGTCTTCTTGGATTTTTTTTTCTATATAAAAAAACCCCAATATACAGACTGTACAGACACACACGTTCATTGCTGTTCACATACTACATATGTATGTATGTATGTATGTATAATGTATGCGCATTATACATCGTACGCACCTATCACGAATCATGCCATATACATAAATATACCTAACATATGAAACTGATTATAGGCATACCGAAGAGTACAGACATACTATAACGTTATATTGAAAAAAAAAAAAGAATGAGGAAGGAAAAACAACTTTCGATTCCGACTTTTGACAGTGTTGAAATGTGCAATTCTAACGTTTTACGTTATTGGCAACTGAATAAATACACGGTATTGCCGCCTGTATTTTAGGTTAGGTACCAATTATTGTAGTTTGCATTGTCAAACATTGTATATATATAATTATACAATTATGTGCCTACGATCGGAGCGACATCTCGAATGTATTATGATGGACCGCGATATTAAATTTGAAATCCAATAATGCCCAGTAGAGAAACCGCATATCGCGCCACCTGTGAGCTTTCATATATATATATATATATATATATGTATTTATATATATCGTCGGTTTGGAACTGTCACAATTCAAAATTATGACATTTTGTAGAAGTATTTAAAGATTTTACTCAATAAAAGGTATCGAGATCTCGGTATTGTGAAAACATTAGAAACATATATATACATATATATATATATTTCTTGGTTCTTTTTCCCAATTGGCGCCGTTTAAATAACGGCGCGAAAACAGTAAAGAATTCAAATTGCAATTAACTTTTCACGTCCAGTTCTCCAAACGACCACACTATTCGTTTAGTTTGTATGTGCGCGCGCACTATTATCGTCGTGTACATACAGAGAGAGGATAATAATAATAATAATAATAATAATATTATTATTAATAATAATAATGAAAAAAGAAACCGTTTTTCATATGTCGTCGTTTTGAGCAGTCAGCAGTGTCGAGAGATAGAAATCGACAGTAGTTCCATTAGGCGATATTGTATTTTTTTATTTTTTTTTGACAAAATAATATATGCAATGATAAATATGTTTTGCTAAACGGCAAGTCGATATATAATATTGAATTGAAATAGTTATTCAATTGACGTGAAAATGATGAGGGTATGTGAGATTGGTTAAGATTTTGTGGCGATTTAGCAGTGAATTTACGTATGATTATGCGAAATTAAACGAGGTAAGCTGAATAAATAATCGAAAGCCTATTTATTTCCACAAATAAATATAAATAAATATATATGTATTGATATAATTGAAAAGTGTAATTTATTGGAAGTGATGTGAATATGATAAATTTGCATTTGAGGTTCGACAGTTATGGAACAGAGACATAGTGAAAAACACAAATAGGAGAGAGAGGGAGAGAGAGAGAGAGTGGGAGAAAATCAAGGATAATAAATACATATGTATATTTGTTATATGTAATACTGAATTAGAGGATAATATTACTTTGAACGACAGACACGCGATTTAGATGAGTTATGAGAGGTTATGAAATATTTCCTGTATGTTTTCTCTTGTCGCACAAGTCCACTTGTTTTTTTTTTTTTTTTTTTTTTTGGTTCTTTTACCAACGCTACAGATGTTTTGCAGTATTTTTTTATTTCACGTCATTGAATATAATCAGTTTATTTATATGATATTCATGTGATGAATTGGTGTTTTATTATAAATATTGTTGGTAATTGAAATTATTGTGTAAATATTTAAATGCGTTGCCATGAGAATTACAAATGAAATAACAAATTTTTTTTTGTTAGACTTTTACGTGTATGGACAGGTGAATTTCACATTGAAAATAGACTTTTTATTATTATTGTTTATGATTGGCATGATAATAATTCATTACATGAAGTTTCCGTACATTAATTGATAAAATAAATGCAATTTATAATTTGTCGATAAAATTGTTTGGGGCTAAATGATTTAACATAACCTCAAAATTTATTTCAATAAATTTTATAATGAGTATTTTAAAAAAAAATTAAATTATTCGCGTATTGTCGGGCAAGAAAGAAAACAAAAATTATTCTTCGTACAGAAACAAAAAAAAAACAAATCACAAATTTCTCTAATACAATTCAAATAATACAATTTACATATATTTTACATTTACAAATGTTGTCATAATATTTCGAAATGACATGTGTCTTTTATCATTTTATATCGTCAATTAATTGATATCCCTACACAAATGTTCTTTATCTTTCATCAACGAAAAAGACTAAAAAATAAAAAATAAAAAAAAGACGACAATTGATAAATACAACAAGTACTGTTGTATACTTTCCCTGGCAATAGTATAACCTCTCTCGTGCATACATTTTCGAGTTCAATGAAATATATTTTTCCTTATCTTTAAAAAAAAAAAAACACTAAATATATTTATTTCTATCAATTTCATTCTCAAATTCGTCATCGTGCCACGACACATCGCCCACCACCTTGCCCAACATATCACAAATACCTATGACAATATCACAAACAAATAAAATAATAATAATGACAATGATAATAGCCATATGATGATAATTTAATCGTTAATATTTATTTTTACATTGTAGATGACTCATCGTCCAATAAAAATAAATGTGAGTGTCACAACATGAGGAAATAGAACATATTTCCATCGATGATTGTCTAACAACAGCGGCAACAATAACAACAATAAGAAGAGAAGTATTGAAAAGAAGAAAAAAAAAAAGGGAGAGGGATGGGGTGGGGGGCAGGGTCAAAAGTAAATTACAAAAGTGTTTAAAAAGGAAACGATTGAGGATGCCAAAGAAAATGAGAAAAAATATTGTGTGTGAGAGATTGTAGAGGGACGAGGCCAAGGTCGAGGTGACATTTACAATCGAACTTCAGCATTAAGTAAGCCACGAGTGAAATACAATATATATATATATATATAATTAGAGAAAAAAAATTAATAATAATAATAATTGAAAAGGGTGAAGGAAAAATTAAATAAATATATCGGATAAAGAGTAACAACAAGTGGAACAATTGAAAACGGAGTCAAAACGGCGAGAGAAAAAGTAAAAAGTGTTGAGCGGGAGATAGATAGAGGTTGGAGAGTGATTTTTTAATTTTGTGGCTAAGTGTAATATGGCCTTTATGATGAAGAAAAAAAAATATAAATTCTCGGTGGAGGTTGGATTGGAGGAGTTGACCGCAGTGCCTTTTGTTAGTGCTGTTCTGTTTGCGAAATTGCGATTATTGGATGGTGGCTCATTTGTAGATCATTCAACTAGGTAAGTAAATATAAAATAATATAAAAAGATATTATTTGAATAGAGTGGCCGATGAATAAATGGTTAAATCATCTGAATATTGAATGATTTAATAGGAATAACGTGGAATGTTTGTCCTTGCGAGTAAAAAAAAAAATGCCCAAGCGACATAAAAATATTATGACAAATTGTAACAATAATAATAATGATTTAAAGCGATTAGTAATTGAAAAAATTTGAGATAATTTTATATATCTATTTGTATTTCATGACATTATTATTTTATTTTTTATTTTTTTATTATTGACCTTGGAACCATGTCCTCCTGTTGAATGTGACTGGTTGTTATGCGGAAGTTAAATATTATACCGCACTGCGGTTCACTTGCACGCGTACCATTTATTAAATAAATGAATTCAATAGTTAATTAAAATAAAACAGAGTGATGAAAAATAATAAATTGCCAATTGTACAAATTGCAATGGAGAATGTTGTGTTGTTTGTCCCAATTGTTAATGGAACAATTAAACAACAATAAAAAAAAAAAGAAAAAATAAATATTTTAAATTGATAATTTTTTTGTAATTTGTCATTTGTCGAGTGAGACTATTGAACAAATATTGTTGACGTTCAACAATATTGATGGATAAAATCAGTGAAATATTCGATATTGATGATTATATATAGAAGTATTTGTAACGATAATGGACCATGTCCTGTTCAACGTTCATTAAATATTGTATATGTATTCATTATTACATATATATGTATATGAAATTCTCCTGGGTTTGATGAGGAAATGTCAAATTACATCTCCGTCACATTTATTTTAATTCTCAGTCGCCCGAATTTATCAATCATTTTTGAACTCACTTGATGAAAAAAAAAATAAATATATATTTATTTATTTATATATCATTGTCAATATGTTTTTTTTTTTTTACTTTGTGTCCTTGGCCGGTTTCTAATCAGTACTTTTGTGTAGTGCTAGACACATCGGCCAGCGAAAATGCTTGAAAAAAAAAATGCTTGGAATAGATTTATTGCAGTTTATCCAAGTATTTTACACAAATACAAAAATAAATAACAATAAAAAGATAAGGTCGGTGTATTAAATCAATGATATTGCAAACGATATTGCATACACAAATTATAAACATCTATTACATATATTTATTTATTTATTGTTATTTATGTGTGAATTTGTTATGTGACAAATTGCGGAAGTGGTAGAGGGTTTCGTGATAGACGCGCGTGCGCCACCCATTTATTTAATAGATAACGGTCGACCCGTTTATTTCTCGATCGCGTGTCCCCCCACAGAGCAAAAAAAATAAAAAATTGTTCAATAGCCAAACAAAAAAAAAAAACAAAATGCAAACTATTATCCATGTAAATTGCTGACTATCCTGGTACTTTTTTTTTTGTCACGTTAATGAACTATACAAAAACATTTGAGAAAAAAGTCACGCAGTCATTTTATAATAAATTGTAGACTGTGTGAATAATATATACGAAAAGAATTTAATACTAAATAGTCAAAATTTATTCGTTGAATTTTTAAAAACTTATATTTTATTGTTAATTTTATATTGTTTATTTCAGGGAAGAAGTGCAAGATCATGCGGTACAGTGGAATGCTAAATTTGAATTTCTCTGTAAAATGAGTGCCAATGCATCGACTGGTATTCTTGATCCATGCGAATTGCGAATATCAGTGAGAAAAGTACGACAATAGCAAATTTAAATAAATAAATACATTCCATATATCAATGAAATAATTAATAAATTTATTTCTTTTTAGGAACTGAAGGGAGGCAGGTCCTTCCAAAAACTCGGCTTTACCGATCTCAATCTCGCGGAATTCGCTGGTGCTGGTCTTTGTCGTCGGCGTTGTCTATTAGAGGGCTACGATGCACGTCATCGTCAGGACAATTCCATGTTACGGGTTGCCATTAAAATGAATATGCTGTCAGGTGATATATTATTTAAAGTGTAAGTAATTTATCGACAAATATTCCCTCTTTAAATGCCATTTTTATACAAAATATTAATATATATCTGTTGGATAAATATTGTATAGACCGTCGCCGTCATTGAAACAAACGCAATTGGCAGTGCCGGGTGTGCCAGGAGTACCTGGAATAACAACAGACGAAATAATTGGCAGCGATCGATGTCAAAATCGTGAGGATTATGTGTCTAGTGGGTCATTGGCCGGAAGTATAGCGAGTGCGAGCAGTGGATTTGGTAGTCTTCCGAAAAAGAGGCCGGCTTTGTTCTCATCAGGTTGGTAATTGTTGAGCAGTGGGGAAATAATAATAATAACAATAATAATATTATTTCCAAACATTTGTTTTTTTTCCCCATTGTGTTCTTGCTTTATCTGCTGCTTTTGATTGTAGAATTACTCAGTGGCGCGGAAAATTATGATCCAATGACATTGAATGAAATTGTGCCTACGGCAATTACTGTTGTTGAGCCAACACAAACAGAAATTCATACGGAATCGGGTCATTCAAGAAATAGTAGTAATACAAGTCAATTAAGTAAAGGTTCTGGGTATGGATCGCTCAACTCGCACAGCCAACACAGCAGACAGAGTAGCAGTGGTGGTGACAGTGGTCATATCAGGTAACAGAAAAAACAAACAAAAACACGTAAAGAACATTTACTTATTTAAATATCGATTGACAATTTCGTTGAAAGTTGAAAGGGGAAAACAAATGTGATTTTTTCTTTTATTTTTTTCTTTATATATATTTTTTAAATTAATTGCGATGATGAAAAATCATTGAAGAATATTATTCAATTCCACCATATACATATATACAGTAATTTATTCTACACTAACGACACCATCTAAACATCATTTTACTAATTGAATTAAATCACAACGTTGAGAGTCATTTATTATACATAATAATATGTATATATATTTATTCACCCGCTGCTTTTACGCA
>CAJUYH010000255.1:3978-48690 GCA_910591685.1 Galerucella tenella | reverse complement strand
ATATTTATTCACCCGCTGCTTTTACGCAATATTTCTCTTTCTTCTATTTAATAAATTTGTTTTTTTTTTTTTCTTCTTTTTTCAATTTAATTTTATTACGTTCCGAACAATATTAAAATATATTATTTACTTATTTATTTTGTTTCTATCTTGTGAGAGATACAAAGTTGAAAATAAGTTTCGGTAACCAGAATTTTTTTGTATTTAATTTTTTTTTTTGTTGCATGCCTGAAGCAAATGTTGTGTTGTGATCTTTGTAGGTCACCCTCGTGGCCGGTATGGGCACCGCGACTTCCTACACTATCCCAAAATGAATGTTACAATAGTCAAATGAATTGTGACATTAATGAGTCATTCCAATCCCAAACATCGCCATTATCAAATATAACGATAATAAATCCCACCTCAAATCGGTTTTGGCCATCGGCAAGTCCTTTAACATCACGTGAATATCAACGAATATCAATTCCAAATGTAAAAAGTAACAGCAGAACATATGATAATGTTAAAAAAAAAATACTATTAACCAATAATGGATTGAACAATAATCATGTTATGAAAGATGGTAATGAAGGTGAGTTTAAATTGGCGGAAGTATCGCAAGATTTATTGAAGCATTCGTGTAAAAATGCACCGGCAATTGCCAATCAATTGATTAATAAAAGGAAAAATAATGTGAATACGGGATTGAATGTTGTTAAACCGCGAATTGGTGAGGCAAGTTGGCGTAATATATCAAAAACGTGTGATTGCATTGAAAAAGGAAAGACAAGTCCTGTATTGAGACTTGCCGATCAAGCCCGAGCTATATCCTCACCTGATCCACTTCACAGGCCTGAAAAAACATCCCGTGCATCCTCGTTTATTACTGCTGGCGCCGCTCAAAGCCTCAGGTAGGTTTTATCAACAGTGATTTTTAGTTGATACATACACACACTCAGTATATATATATATATATATATACAGACACATAGACATACACACTGTTGTTCTGTTTATTTTTTCATACTGTCGTATATTTTACATTGCTATAATTCCATTATCACACTAATTCACTTCAACTTATTAATAAATAATTACAAACAGGAGAATATTTTTATCTATTATAAGAATAGTCTTTTGTTTAAAAATATTCTATATTAAGGGGTTAGGGGCGGTCAGAGGTATGAAAAAACAACTATTTTAAATAATTTTTTATTTCTCAGTTATTTAATTTATTCTATAAAACCAACAAATATCACCATAACTTTATATATAATTTATATTATTTTTTTTTTGAATTTGTGTCAAATCAAGTTAAAACATAATATAATAATTTAATATTATTGACTGTGATTGCCCTATAACCCCTTAATTCACTCGCTACTCTCACTTATTCATTTTATTTCATTTTATTAGTGCAATTATTATTTCGCTCACATAACCTAACTTTCCCCTTCAGCTTTCGGTTCTATTGATTAATACAATGCAATATTGATTGATCACAAGATAATTTTGTGGATATTTAATTGAACAATGAAATTAATTGACAATGCTATTGCTGTTACATATTGAAAGAACGAATGAACGAATGTAATGATGAAAAATGAGCTTTATTTTTCTTTTTTTCTGTCTATTGGATCTTTGTGTATTGCACTTTTTTTTTTTCGTCTCTCTGGGAATCGCTTTTCAATCCACTTTGCAGGGGCATTGGCGGTGGCCATCGTAAATTGCTGGACGGTACGGGAATGAAATTGGCGACAGTGGCAACAAGTCCTGATTCAGAGGACACAACATTAGACGTACCGCAAATCAATTCCACAGCGTCACAACATCGAAACAGCATCACCCCACCGTCAGTTCATTCGCTTTTATTTCTCCATATACTTGTTCACATAATTCTAATCTATTTAAAATTAAGCACAATTTCACAACTTATCATTTAATAGTATATGTATTGTCATTATTCATTATTAAAACTCATATTATTTTTATAATTACCATGCATGTGCTAGAAAAATTTATTTACAATATTGATTGTCAGGTAATAGAATACAATCAAAGTATTGACACTTTGATAGTGAGAGCGTTAAATGATTTATTATTTTATTTATGTGTATTAGGAATCCATCAGCTGGTTGGGGTTCATGCGAAACTGGATCATTGGATCGTGCTAAAGCCGCGCTGGAACGTAGAAAAAAAGCCGAGGATGGTAGTGGCAATTCAGTGCCATGTCGTGTTGAAGTAACGCGGCCAAATCCTGATTCATTGATTGACGAATTGCTAAAAGCAACGAATTTGGAGCAATCTGATCTTGAAAGTTCGGAAAGTGAGTGTGAGAAATATTATTTACCAATGGAGGGCGATGAATTTATACCATAAATAAAATTTAATAAAATTTATTGTATTTTATTTGTGTATTTTTTCTGTTTTTTTTTTTTTGTTGATTAGCGTCGGGACTGCAACTTTTTATTGGCAAAGATGGATCAACTGCGCTCGGTAGCCACGAAGTGAAGAGTCAAATGCCTGCTGGTGTGTTCAAACAAGTTGTAATGGAGGACAATAATAGGTAACACGAAATAATATCGTCTCGACGATATTATTCGAGACAATCTATATTATCAGGAGGAACATCAGCGACAACAGCAACAGCAGCAGCAGCAGCAACAACAACAACAACAACGATGACATTTTCACTTGCGCTTGTGCCCGAGCTCGTTTACGAAACGTGTGAGCCACATTGATAAATTTTTTCCAAAATCATTTGCCGCGAGTGAGAATTTCGTTTTATCTCAGTAAACAATGGAATGAATCCGAGTGAACTATTTTTTTTTTTTCTTTTTTCATTCTGGTGAATGTAACAATTTTTGCAGTGAATTTGGTGGGGGATAAACTGACATTTTTTGTTTTTTTTTCTAGCTCTATATAAAAAAATTCTGTTCGTTGCGATTTAGAATGCGCACATTTAAAATGAGACGAAGACTTTTTGTTTTTCATTTCTGATATTATCTGAGAAGGAGACGAGATAAAAAAACGAGACACAAACAACTGAAACAAGTTAATCTGTGGTTGATTGAACGCATATTTTATTCTTCCGCTTATAATTGTAAGCCAAAAAATGAAAAAGAAAAAAAGAAAAAAAAAAAGAGGATAAATCATAGTAAGATAACGTACTAATTTTTTTCATTGCAAACTTTGCATTTGTTTTTCTTTCTCTTTCTCTTTCTTTTGTTATGTCACCGCGCAGATGAATTTTCTTTAACGAAAAATTGATGAATTTATACATAAACATAAATGAATAATTTGTGGGGAGGGAGGAGAAAAATAGAGCGATCAGAAATTTAACACTTCTCTATGTGACTGAATTGCGCACGGGTGTCATTATAAAAGAAAATAAATAAATAAATTAAATAAATAAATAAATAAATGAATGAATAAATATGCTATTTATATATATAAAAAAAAAAAAATGAAAAAAAAACAAGACAAAACAAAAAAAGGTGAAAAACGAAGCTGTATCTCATTGCACCAATGCCAGATAATATTTTTTATTATTTCATTTATTCTGTATTTATTTATTGATATTCAATTGAATTTCAATTGAAATTTTTTATGCAACAAAGGCATTTTCCCCTCTTTTAACAAAATAATTTTCATCCATCTTTTAATTTGTATAAATAATAATAATTATTTATTATATTTCATTATTATTTACAAATATTTATGAAGTTATAAATTGGAAATGCGGCCAATTATTTATCAATAATTGCGAGAATTGAATGGAATCTCTGCTCAGTCCCCCTCTTTCCCTCCAATTCTTCTTTCAATTTTCTTTTTATTTATTATCATTAGTAAAAGGTAGTAAAAATACTACATCAATTAATTATTATTATTATCCAATTTCTTGTTTGATTTAAATTTTAATGTTGAATATTTTCAAAAGCCATAAACTTTATGTTGCTGCCCGTCATATCATTAATATGAAGCTATTTGTATATAATTTTTAACGGCAGTTTTTTTGTCAAGTGGTTTATGGTAATTTGCACATATTATTTTTGTTTTTACCGCCATTATAATGTAGAAGACTATATATATATATTTTTTATTTTGAAAGAAAATCGGAAATTTATTGAATAACTGTAGACAGCAATGTGGAACGCTGTCGTTTCTTTTTTTTTTCTCTTGTTGGTCGTATAAAATTCATATGTGAGAACAGTGAAAATTAGCGAGAGCGAGAGAGAGTGAGGAAACCGATTTAGAAAATGAATTTAAATCAGTATAATTTTTTTTTTTTGCATATATTTTGTTTTTACTGCAATCGCAGCAATCGAAGATAGTGACGTGTGAGAGATTATTCTGTTTAAATAATGAATGAGGGAGAAAAAAATTTGCGGAGAAAATTTCAACGAAAAATCGCAATTGCCATTTTTTTTTTGCCTTATCTTTTTTCTGTTGTATAATTTCACCGATTTTTTTTTTTCCCCCCTCCTACTTCCAAACTGTGTTACGCATATGTACCAAAATGACTGAAGAATGGTATTAAAACGAAAAAATTTCATTTAAATATGTACGAAGTTCATTGCAGTATATATACATATATATTTTTTTTTTGTTCTCTGTTTATTTATCGCTGTATTGTTTACAACATTTGTGAATGCAAAATGGAAGAATGATGTGGATGACAGTGATAAAAAGAGAGCAGAAAATAAAAAATAAATAAATAACAGTGTATAGTATTTAATTTCGCGCGTGAAAAGAAGAAATAAAAATAATAAAAAACAAAAGGATATTAACGTTGTGATATTTATGATAAATGTAATAATTAACAGCTATTACTGTATTATCAATTTGTATTATATCAATTATTTACTTTTATTTGTTTTCAATGAATGAACGTGTGAATTGGATATTTGGTAATGGGTCAAACAAAAAATATTAATTCAAATTGAATAAACTGTTTAAAAAAAAAACACGCTATAAGTAATGGAAAAAAATATGTGAGAATAAAAATGGAATTTCCATTTACTGAGTGTAACAATTTGAGACAAAGAAAAAAAAATAATGAAAAGAAAATAAAAGAACTGTAGAAGATGAATTTTCTTTTCCTAACCTCACTTATTTCTTCTCTCAATTTCATTGATATTAATTATTAATTAATTTAATTTCTTCTAATACCTGTTGCATTTAGGTGTTTGGATCGAGCTGAAATTGTGGAGAAAAAGCGGGAAGCGGAACTGTCAACTTTCACCAGTACTGTAACTTACGTGTGATAAAACTAATACGTAACGTAATATCCGGATTTCTATATAAATTTAAATTGTTACACGGTCCCATTACATCATTTGTGCGTGTACAATTGTACAATTGTTCATCATAAATATTTAATACCGTACAATTATGCAATTTATTTTATTACTGAGTTTAAAAAAAAAAAAAAAAAACAATTGTGAATAGAACTATTGAAATTCACCATAAAAATCATAAATATCCATCTGTTTATTCCAATAAATATCAGCTGAAATTCATTCAATAAATGACAAAAAGAAAAAAAAAACATCAAATGTAATAATAAATAATAAGTGCACATATTAGAGCGCACATGTATTTGTAATACATGGGGCAAAGTGAATAAAGTGATGGTAACAGAAATCTATATAGAAAGTAAAAGATCGAAGCTGTATGAGATTTGCTACTGGAAAACTATTTCAGTTCTTTGCTCGCATTCATCCCCAAACAAACACTGCTCCTGCCATTGGCCCACAATTCACCCAAAATTACAATTAAAATAAATGAATTTAATAATAGAATATCTATAAACAAATTTCATTATTATTATTATTTTTTTCTGTCTTTAATTTTTTTTTTTACAGTACATTATGTCAAGTATTGTTATGAAAATTGTATGGGTGTTTATTTTTGGGGATTTGTTCAATATTTGTGCAGCGAATACAACCGATATATTGCGAGGAACATTGCCAATTTATGCAATTGCAATGGGATCAAATATCTTGGCGAATATCAGTGTGTGTAAAAGTGAACTTAATTTATTTCGCAATGGAGTTGATAATAAAAAATTGTGGAGCTTAAAAAGTTTGTATAAACTATTGGATATTTTTATTATGTATTTTTCATTTGGAATATTGCAACGATTACAGATGAATTATATTTTGCCATATAGTTATTAATAATTGTATATTGAATTGTAAAATTGTATCTAATAATTATTGTGTATGTGTGTGTGTGTGTGTGTGTGTGTGTGTGTGTGAGGATATTACGACTGTTGGCAAATTGAATAATGTATATTGAATATTATTTTTTTACTTATGATTGCAGTGTTATACAATGCAAAACTTGTTTTGAATTCGCAGCAACTAATATGTGTAATAACTAATAAGTGAAATAGATATTATGCATTGAATAATTGACTATTGAAATGCGGAAAGTAAATAATTGAATTGTACACTCAACATTATTGACTAATTTATTTTATAATAACAGTTTTAGATTCGAATGGTGAGCCAAAACCCGGTTTTATTTATGGCAATAGATTTTGGTTGGGCAATAGAAATCAATGTTTAGATATTGGAAATCGTCGGCCATTTCAAATTGATCCTGTTTGGTTGAAAAACAATTCAAAATATGGAAATGATGTGGATGAATATCCGCCATTTGATGTTAACTATTTTGTTGTTCATTTTCATCATAATAGCACAATACAATATCGTATAAGATTTCCAAATGAAGTAAGTTATTCACTATTTGAATAATATAAATCTATTGTTATTGAATATTTTCCATTGCCATTGTCATTTCAATCCAATTTATTATCTTATTTGTAATTTGATTTTAGGATTTAATCAGTTTGGCTTTGTGTGTGCCGGCTTCGTGTACTCAAAATGAACTTGGCACAATACTCCGACATATTTTTCAAGAGCGAACGTTAACAGTGGGAAATTTATATGATGCTCACTTCAGTTTAATTGATATAAGTGATTTAAATAATAATAATAATAAGTGGCTAATTAATTGGCGTTTAATTACTGTTGGGTGAGTTAAAGGGGTTTAATATCTTCGATTGGCCCTAACACCTTAATTCCTGAATTTTTACTTTTAATTATTGAAATAATTATTCAAATATCAAAATTATTAATTTTTATATTATCCACAGATTTATCGTGGCTTTTACTTGGCTAATGATGATTGTCGGCACCATTTACGACATAATTATCAATCAAAAGCGCTTCAAAATGAAAAAATTGTTTCATGAATCGAGCGATAAAATAAATAAAACAATTGATACAATTCGAGTTATGGAGCCGGAAAATTATTCACTAACACAACGGCCACATCTATTTACCAAGATTATTTTGTGCTTTTCCATTTATACAAATGCAAAATTTATATTTCAAACAAAACACACACCCGATTCAATAATGGTAATACACGGATTGCGTTTTCTCGGTATGATGTGGATTATTATGATACACAGTGTTTTATTTATGAGCGATTATGTTGATAATCGCGTGTGGTCATTGCGAATGGGCGAAGGAATAAGCGCACAAATAATAAGCAATGGTACACTGTCAGTTGATACATTTTTTGTTATCAGTGGCTTTTTATTGGCATGGATTTTTTTTAATGAACGTAAAAAAATGGCTAGAAGATCCAAAACAATTAATAGTATAAAGTGGAGCGATTTTTTTGGTGGAATTGCAAAAAGAATAATGAGATTATCGCCCACTTATATAATTATATTGGGTATTGCTGAAACTAATTTTGCATGGTATAGTGAAACGTCATTGTTTTATATGAGTGAACGACCGCAAGATACTTGTGCGAAATATTGGTGGAGAAATTTGCTATATATCAATAATTTTTTTGGCCGTGAGACTATGGTAAATAGTTGATTTATTTATCCGAATGTTATTTAATTTATTGTATACAGTAGGGTGGTTCGAAAAGAATATTTTTATTTTTTCTTCTTTGCTCTCACCCTCTTAAATGTTTTTATTATGTTGTAAAATAAAATGATCATATAGAAACGTTTGAGAGGGTGAGAGCAGAGAAAAAAAAAATTTTTTTTTTCGAACCACCCTACTAATATACAGTCTTTAATAATTATAAATTATTTATTATTGTTCAAGTGCATGTCGTGGAGTTGGTATTTGTCCGATGATATGCAATTCTTTATTATTGCATTGTTTCTACTTGTATTGTCAGATGTGTAAGAAATTGATAAGTTTCTTAATTTTTTTATTAATGCACAAATAAAAGTGCATTATTTTTTTTTTTTTTTCAATTGCAATTTTGATTTTAGATATTTCTATACATCGGCGGCTTTGTTGATTGTTCTATTGGTACTCTCCACTGTTATCACTGGATATATCTCCTATTCATATCAATATACACCCACGCAAGTTAATTAGTATTTAATAATTCAATTGATACTTTAATATTAAACACAATATATTTATGTAGTCTTTCTTCCCATTTTTTTTTTTTTTTTAATCAACTGATTAATATACAGACTCGACACCCAATGGAATATGCTGGACATTTTTTATTATCCACCATGGACACGAATTGGGCCATATTTAATTGGAATAATAGCGGCATACACTTTAACAAGGCTGAATGGTAAATTGATTTTACATAAAAAATTTGTGTATTTACTTTGGATTGTCGGGAGTTTGTGCAATATATTTACTCTGTTTGGACTGTATGAGCGCAATATATCGACTGTTACAACGGCAATTTATGTTGCATTGAGTCGAAGTGTTTGGGGAATTGGAATATCATGGCTCATAATTGCCTGCTATACAAATAATGGTGGAATTATAAATAAAATTCTTGCGTCAAATTTATGGATTCCTTTGAGCCGATTGACTTATTGCGCATATTTAATTAATCCACTGATTATTAATTCCATTTATCTCAATTCTGAGACATCAATGCACATTGATTTGTTGCCAAATGTAAGTATTGTCAACGCAATTTTTTTTTCCATAAATAAAATATAATGATAATGCAAAACAATTTTTTTAGGTTATAAATTTTTTGGGAATACTCATTATTACATACATCTGCGCGTGTGTTATGACACTAATGGCGGAAATTCCATACACATTAATTCTAAAATTATTTACAAAATCGCCCAATGGCAATAGATAAAAATTAATGATAACACATTCAACAATTTATCGACAAGAAAAAAACAAAGGAGGCGATAGTGCGAAATAAAGATATACAAATGAGTGTATTATCGCATAATAATATACACAGAAAAAAGAAAATTATTTATCAACAAAAATATGTTTTTTATACAGTGATTTTTGTATGTTCAATATAAATAAAAAGGAAAAACAGTTAGAAATATTTCACCATGATTTTATCATCAATTATTAATGAATCTTGAGTTCCTTTCTTTGTTTCATGTTTACTTTTCATTCGTTTTTTTTTTCTTGAAATAATAAAACTATGAATGAATAGGCGAGTGAATACGTGGCGTCACTGATGTAGCAATCGAACGATTTGCACGCGACGATTGTTCACGTCTACATTCTTCAACTTGCTTTTCCAATTGCTCTTTCAATACCAAGAGTTCACGTGTACGCTGATAAACCGGATCCTAAAACAAAAAAGAAGCACCACAACAATATAATTTTTACAGCAATTGAATATTGAACATTGAACAAATAAATAAATACCAACCTGCTGTCTCATACTTGGATTCCATCGGCAATAAAGACCTTTCCACGGTTTAATATACCGCATACTAACAACTGGAATCAATACCGATTGATAATTTGGTCCAGCCCAATACAATGGATTCTGATACAATGACAATTGACTATTAATATAAGACCACAATGATACAGTTCGTTGTTTAACTTGCTCCTGAACTCTTTCACGCTCGCTACTAAATAAAAATGTACCAAATCGACATGAATACAAATGATCAACAATTGTTATTAAATAATGTTCATTAAATTGAAATGCATTGGGAAATTGTTGATTTATTTGCCATACACAATCGATAAATTGTAAAAATACTGGCGATCTATCAGCATCGCTATGATGCTCATCACCATGGCCAATTCTCTGTTGGAATTTGTGTCCAAAGCTCAGCCATTCTTTTTCAATTAACACCTCAAAGCCACGCACTGTTCTATAATACGGATCAAGCATTAACATTGCAAGCGCAGTTAATTGTACAGTTCTATCCCAACCATCTGAGCAATGTACCAACACTGATGTCTTATGATTCTCAACTTTATCAACAATTCTAACAGCACCAGCCAATATACATTTAATATGTTTCAACCACATGGTGGATTCAATACCGGAAAGCCATCGAGCCTCGTCAATCGTAGGAAAACACAATTCTTTCAATTTTCTCATACTCTCGCGCATCACATGAATATTGTGAATGTCCAAAAAAACAAGCTCAGCATTTTGATATGTGTCCTCGCTTTCATAACCGCCGCCCTTTGCTTTATTAGCAACTGCATTGGCCATTGGTCGCGCGTCCATTATAAATAATTTATGGCTTTGTGCATTGGCGTCCATTATTAATTGTACATAACGTTCGTCTTCACGACTACGTTTACCGCCAACACCAACCAATGGCTGTGCACATCTTGTTATTGTTGCTTGGCTTTCTCGATGGATCCATGACAATACGGGCAATCGACCACGACTACGAAAACCAGCTGACGATTGTAAATCATCGTCAGTTGCTGCAGTTGGTACTGCCCAAATTGCCGGATAGCTATCGCACATACTGTATGTATCATTTATTTTTGTTATTTTCCACATGTCATTATTAACACCCATTCGTTTTAATTCAGCAATTGGTTCATAGACATTCCAGCCATTTTCAGTGAATTCTTCCGAATATTCAAATGCAAATAGTGGCAATTTGTGTGACAATGGGAATGAATATTGTTGCAATTTTTCAAACACATCCCGACGCGAATGATTCTCTTGTTTGTGAGCAAACCGTAGGTTTCTCATGTCTTTGCAGAATACTTCAATGCCATATGAATTTTCGCCGCGACTTGTTGCACCGCCGACTTTTTCAATTCTACTTACGACGCCCAATGGCACCTCGACAATGTATGGCGTTTCACGATCAATGCTGCGAAAATATAATTTATAATTCGTGACATTTAATATGCCACGCGCCGGTCCTGAATATGGACATAGATATGTTACTTCGCGTGCTACACCTTGGCGTCTTTCGCCATTTAGCAATGGCGGTCCGCTGTCTCCACCGGATAAATTCTATAAAGTAAAAGAAAAAAAAAAAACAGAACGAAATTTATTAAATACATCGAACAGATTATTGTAAAATTAATTTATATGCGATGCAACTTGTCAACAAAAGGAACCTTAAACCAATTAAATTTATCAATTAGTTTTGGGATAGCCCACTGTGATGGATGAAAAAATTTTATTTTTTATTTCAATTTAAAGTTAAATTCCGAAAGTTGATACAGTTACAGTTATTATTTTAAAAACGACTTTTTTTCCAATTGATTTTCAACTTTTTTTTTTTTTTGTTTTACTCAGAAACTTTGTTAGTATTTAATATTTTTCAATAGAAATTTATACGAGTTATATTGAATATACATTTGATAAAATTAATAAAACAAAAACAACGATCCCGATATTCTTCAATTATCTCGTCACAGTGGTGATCTCCCTTAAGATTCCATTTCACAGACGCAAGTAATTAAAAATGATTTCCATTCGCTCATTCAAACAATAATCCGCATTTTTGTTTCTAATTCTTTACCGGACTGACATTCCCATCGTCATTTTTTGCCTCTAATGCCGATACAATATTATTTTCTGTTGACGTTGAGCTTGTAGAAAAACTTTTGGCATTTGATGTTTTTTCCCAGGACTCCTTTCAAGTGTTACGCATGAATATACAAAGAATTTTACCGAAAATTATTTTCTCGTTTTTGCTTTTTATTCGTTATTATTAAAATGAAGTAAAAAATTAAATCACTGTGTTTATGTCTAATATTTCCATTATATTATGAAAATTAAAATAGGTTAGGTTTATTACCGATTCAATTCCGAGTTTTGAGTCAAGTGAATTGCTCTTTCTGTCAGAATTTAATGAATCTGTACTGGCATTCTTTAAATTGTGCTCCATTCCCAAAATCTCTGTGCTACCTCTCTTCTCCATATTGCCAACTCTCAATACATTTAGATCATTGATATTAGCATTTCTAATTGATTGCTGTACCGTCAAATTGTGTATTGATCTACTCGTACCAAAATGCTAAAAACAATTGACAAAAATGATTAAATATCATGTGCACATGAATTTGTACAATTAAATAAAAGTTGCAATAGACAACATCACATACTAAATTGATATATTATCGAATGAAATAATTGATAAATAATAAACATACATTGTGAAAGAAAATTAAATTATCTGGATGATTTTGTGTGTCGTCAATTAATGATGATGGAAGAGTAGAGGTAGTGGCAGATTGAACACAATTCTCTCTTCTTTGGGACATTACTGTGTTACGACATTCATAACCTTAAAAATAAAAATTATATCAACATAAACAACATTGATGAATAAATATAATATTGTAAGCCATCAAGTAGTCATTGAATTGAAATATTTCAATGGAAGGATAGAATAAATTCATGATAGTAAATTGCAAAAAAGATATTTCGATTATTGTTTAACTCACTGCCACGCCCTGTGATCATTAAAATGAAATGAAAATTTTGTACAATCCAACTGTGCTGTATGCCATAAAATAAAATTGGTACTTGATTACAAATATAAATTAATGCAATGCCATGGAATAGAGTAGATTGTGTATGAGAAACGACTGTTTATGAAATGTCCGATAAATACACTATATATATATATAGATATGTACAATTGTGTATGTGTATATAGCCAAACCGGCCAAAGAAAATACTTCGAGTATTTCCGGCTGTATTTCCCTCTCTCTCCCTCTCTCTCTCAGTATTTAGTTATATATATCAGGAATCTTAAGCGTAAAAACTCGCAATTAAATCGTATACATATATGTAATGTGCAATATTACAAATTTGTCATATAACATTGTGAATTTAAACGATTGTAAATTGGTGTTGAGTGTGTCGCAGGTGTCGCGGCGATTCACATAAATAAACGGAGGTCGGTTGGAATAAAAAATCAATTTATTAGTAAGTGAATTGTTCTTTAAATTGTACACCAATATCATTTGTCAATTCAATTATTTATTTATTCCACTGTTGCAAATATATTAATGTCTCAGTATATTATATTTATTAATATCATAATTGAATGATTGATCTTACAGCACTTTACATCCAATATTTGAGGTTAATGTCACTTACTGTTACAGCCTTCTACATTGTATTCTCCATTTCATTATATAACTTCCACAAAAAAAAAAAAAAAAGAAAAGAAGAAACAAAGTAAAAAGAAAAGAAAAATAATAGATAGGAATAATGATAAAATGTCATGTTAATAATAAATATAAAAATTTACAGATAATGTTGCGACGTTTACCACTATTAAAGGCAACAACTGGTCTATCAAATGGGCGATTTGGTACAGCTGGTCTCCAAACATCAACATCCAACAATTCACAGGCAAATCCCGATCTAATTGAATTATTTATCGATGATAAACCAGTTAAAGTACCACCAGGCACAACAGTATTGCAAGCAGCAGCAAAAATAGGCATTGAAATACCGCGATTTTGCTATCATGAACGATTGGCAGTGGCGGGCAATTGTCGAATGTGTCTGGTTGAAATTGAAAAGCAAATAAAACCAGTAGCCGCGTGTGCAATGCCAGTTATGAAAGGATGGCGGGTGAAAACCAATTCAGATTTAACGAAAAAAGCACGCGAGGGTGTTATGGAATTTTTATTGGTAAATCATCCATTGGATTGTCCAATTTGTGATCAAGGTGGTGAATGCGATTTGCAGGATCAAAGTATGGCATTTGGTAATGATCGCAGTCGCTTCACTGACATTGAATTCAGTGGTAAAAGAGCAGTGGAGGACAAGGACATTGGTCCACTGGTGAAAACAACAATGACACGTTGCATCCATTGTACACGTTGCATTAGATTTGCATCGGAAGTGGCGGGCATTGATGATTTGGGTACAACTGGTCGTGGCAATGATATGCAAGTTGGTACATACGTTGAAAAAATGTTTTTGTCCGAATTATCCGGGAATATAATTGATTTGTGTCCGGTTGGTGCATTAACAAGTAAGCCATATGCATTTGTTGCACGTCCGTGGGAAACACGACGTACTGATAGCATTGATATAACTGATGCAGTTGGTAGCAATATTGTTATATCATCGCGTACTGGCGAAGTATTGAGAATATTGCCGCGTGTTAATGAGGAGGTTAATGAAGAATGGATATCAGATAAAGCGCGATTTTCATGCGATGGTTTGAAACGCCAACGTTTAATTACACCAATGATGAGGATTAATGGAAAATTGGAGAATGTCGGGTGGGAGGATGCATTGATGGCGACTGCACGCGCTTTAGTTAATTTGCCAGCGGGTAAAAGTGGAGTCATCGCTGGAAAATTGGCGGACGCTGAGACACTTATTGTTATGAAAGATTTTATAAATAAATTGGGCGGTGAGATATTGGCAACGGAGCAAACATTTCCAATTGATGGATCGGGCATTGATTTTAGGAGTAATTATCTTTTAAATAATGGAATACAAAATGTTGAGGAGGCGGATTGTGTTATATTAATTGGCACAAATCCACGTTATGAAGCGCCATTGATTAATACACGTTTGAGAAAGGGTTATCTTCATGGTGAACAGAATATTGGTGTTATTGGACCGAGAGTCGATTTGACATATGATTATGAGCATCTTGGTACATCGGCTGATACAATTAATCAATTGATCAATGATCAACATCCGTTTAGTGGACGATTGAAGAGTGCGAAGAAGCCATTGATTATTTTGGGCGCTGATCAATTGTCAGTGCGTCAAGATGGTGGACGTATTCTTGCAGCAACTCAAAAGTTGGCCAAGAATATTGGGGATAAAACAAAGGTTAATTAATAATACTATTGAAATATCAAGATTTTATGATAAAATTTATCATTGTTTATATTTTTATATATCATTGGGTAGGAACAAAACCGTCACAACTTGAAAATTGCCATTTTTTTTTTTACCACATCTATATGAGATTGGTTAATGTTAAATTTTGCGTTATATTTTTCAGACCCCATCTGATTGGAAAATATTGAATATATTGCAAACAAATGCGTCGCAAGTCGCGGCATTGGATTTAGGTTATGGTGCGACTACGATGGAGGAGATAAAAAAAGTTCAGCCAAAAGTTTTGTTTTTACTTGGGGCTGACGATTCAAATATAACACGTGATGAATTTCCAAATACATATATTATTTATATTGGTAGCCATGGGGACAATGGCGCAACTATTGCTGATGTTGTTTTGGCTGGTGCAGCGTACACGGAAAAAAATGCAAGCTATGCAAATACTGAGGGCAGAGCACAGCAAACAGGTGCAGCAATTACACCACCAGGTTTGGCACGTCCCGATTGGAAGATAATTCGCGCATTGGCTGAATTTTGCGGTGTCGATTTGCCTTATGATAATATTACGCAAGTTCGAGATAGATTGGAGGAAGTAGCGCCACATTTAGTGCGATATGGCAAAGTTGAGCAAGCAAATTTCTTAGCTCAAGCGTTGGAATTGTCGCAAGTATGTATGATAACATTATTTAAGGGGTTACATACGTCTGGCCGCAAAAATTGTATGAATTATCATGCAGATCATGTCTATAAATTTTTTTATAACGTCCAAACACCAATAAACAAATTGTATTATTTATTTCAGAAGTATATAACCCCTTATTCAATTAAACTAATATTACAATTTAATAATTTTTCATTTTTCTTTATTTTGTTTTTCTTTTACAGCAGAAAAGTGGCAGTGGTTCACTGTTGCAAGATCCAATAGATGTTAAGCAAAAGACATTGGATCAATTTTTCATGACTGATGTGGTGTCACGAGCATCACCGACAATGGCCAAATGCGTTCAAGCTGTATTAAAGCAGCACCACCACCATCAGCAATCATCAGCTTGAATTAATTTATTTCATCATTGTGTAAATAGTGAAAAGTCGATACAATAATTGAAACTAGAATATATTATAGGATACATTTCTTCTTCAATTACTCGATTCTGGTTGATCGTCAGTGTCTATTTCCCCCGAGCTTTCCTCCGTATCGACCTGATTCAATGAAAAAACAAAAAATAAAACAAACAACAAATAAGCATTTAAATATTTATAAATTAATAAAAGTATAATTATTGACAGTCGGAATGAAAAAACGAACAAAACAAAAAAAAAATACCTTTTCGCCCAGTGCCATCAATTTTTCCTTGTACGCCATCAATTTTGTGTCTTGATCCGTCAATAATTCCAACAGATCCTCCTGATCTTTTTTCAATTTCTCCAATTCAATTAAATTTTCCCTGTACAATATCTCATATTTATTTTCATTATTCTGTACTACGTCAGAGTTACTTTTCAATTGATCAATAGTCAATTGGCAATTGGCCAATTGCAATTTCAATTCACTTATTGTTTTTTCATAACTGTCACAATTATTGCTTGCAATATCACCACCATTATTTTGCGCAGCGCGTAAAACAATATTTTGATCCTTCAAATTGTTCAATTCAACATTCAATTCATTAATTTGACACTCCAATTCCAATTTATCCCGATGAAATATCTCATTAATTCTATTCAATTTTTGTATTTGCTTATCCTGTTCACGAATTAAATCTTTATACTGTGACAACATCAATGACGACGAATCATTCACTGAACTTTCAATAATCAATGTATTATCATTGTTGATCCCGGAATGTGATGAACTATTTGTTTTTAATACTGACTCCAATATTGTGCCCTCTAAAGCCTTCAATAACCGACAAAATTCATGATCCAACAGTAAATCAATTGGCGATTTGGCAGCCGGCTGTGGATGTTTAAGTGTACGTGAATATATTTCATTTCGTGTTATTCCACCAAGTGCATTTTGATAACGCTCAATGCCAATTCGCTTTTCAATTAAATTACACAATTGTTCCTTGGTATAAACACCAACATTATTTTCACAATTTTCACGATCTCTACTGTCATTAAAGTGTATGCACATACCCAACAATAATGCGCACATACTTTGAATAAGTATTTCATATAAATCATCATTATTATCATGGGCTGACAATAAAGTAGTTAAATATGCAACGGACGAGTCAATATTGAGAAAGGCTTTCACTGCAACAGGACAATAAGCCGTCCATCTACACAACAATATTAACAATCCCAATTTACATTGGGGTTTATTGCTATTGCCAAGCTGCTGTTGTAACAGCATAACACACTGTTGCATCAATGTAACTGGCGGTTTACCAATATTAGTCGCCAATAAAACACGCAACAATTGTTCCTTTTGTTGCTGTGAATTGTCAATAAGTGAATGTGATAATGCAACAGCTGAAAACCAATTGGACAATGGATCACCTGAGAATAATCCACCGCACAATAATTGTCCAGTTGTCAATGATTGTGTTTCATTGCTCTGTGGCAATAATGTCTGTATCAATTGCATTTGTCCTATTTCATTTTTATATAAATAACATTGGAAGCAATATAGTACAGCGCAACGCAATTGAAATGGCTGCTTTTCATTTACCATTGACATTAGTAATACAACAATTGCTGGACGTGGTGGACTACTTGGTGCCATTACACTCGATAAAAATTCCTGATTAATTGTATTGCCACGTATCACTTCGGCAACTGCATTAATTGTTTCAGTTAATATATCGGCTGGTACACCGCTTACCATTAATATATCGCACAGTGCCTGCAATAATCCACATTTGTGCATTATATTTTGACACGCGGTTATTATTTGTGCTGGACAACTTGGCGCAACAACTGCGCGTATTACTTGCACCATACAATGTACATTCGCAACTTTTTGTGGACACCAATTTGTCAATGGTATTTCATCATCGTCATCAATGTCGGGTGGTAATTGACGAAACATTGGCGTTAAACGTTGTATGTAGCTGCCTTCTTTGAAAAAATTTTGATTGCTCACGTTGCCCTTTAATAAATTTAACATCAATAGTAGACAATCCTCGACAATTATTCCACCTTGTGCGCCACCCTCTTGCATTATTACATCGAATATACGATCAAATGCATTCTCAAATGCAACAATTTTTTGGATATTTGCATTAGCTTTAGTCAACTGTATTAGCAGTAGTAATGCATCGTTTCTAATAACTTCTCTACTGTCACTCAGTAAATCCATCAATTTTGATATACCCATTGGCATTGTTAATATTATTTCTTGCACATCTTTTTGTCTATTTGTAATTAAATTTGATAGCAATTTGAGTGCCGGATATCTAACACGAAAATCAAAATCCTCGAGCGATGATAAAACTAATCCAACTGTGTCCTGCTGTTTTATAAATATTTCAGTGAATTGTTCGCCAATTTTGTTGCTATTTGTTGTGTTATATTTGTCAATTTCCTCATCAAATGTTTCGGGACTGGTTATATTGAAGAGTGTATCGAGTGAAAGACCAACAATTTCACCATCAGTACGATCCATTTCTAATACTTGTCTCAATGAATCCATTCCCTGTGCACCAACTTCAACTCTGTATGTACGTGATAGTGCTTTTAAAGCACGACACGCATCTCTTCTGTCATCCAATAAACTTGATGACTGCAGTCTGTCAACCAATCTCTCAACCTACATAGCAATATTGTTCAATTAAATTGTTATATGATAATTAGTGATTTTGATTGTTATGATTGAAAGTGAATTGATAAATTGTGGAAAATATATTTACAGTATCAGCACCAGTTGGCGGTTGATTTGTTGAATCGGGTGTGCCCAATACTGATTTTAAACCTTTTGTCAAGTATTCCATTATTGTATTAATAATTTTATAAATATTGTTAATTCATTTGTAGGTTATGACACAAATTCACACGTCATAAGTTAGCAAGAGGAGATACATTTTATCTCTATATAAATATATATTGACCGCCGTGTTGTATTTTTTTTTTCTTTTTTTTTT
The DNA here is from genome assembly GCA_910591685.1 of Galerucella tenella. NCBI lineage: Eukaryota > Metazoa > Arthropoda > Insecta > Coleoptera > Chrysomelidae > Galerucella > Galerucella tenella. Next base: position 29,515 of record CAJUYH010000255.1, on the reverse strand, counting down.
CTTTTTGATAAGAGAATTAACATTGTGTGCCACCTGTATAGTTTGTATACATATTATCGGTTTGTGGATATTTCATAAATGCACACTCTCACTTATGCCCATTTATCAGTCGCTGGAGTCAACTACAACTTTTGGCTCTCTTCCTAATGACAATATACAAAAATTCGAGTTGTTTCAGACCATAAATGTATATTTATTGATATTCACGATTGTGTTTGAGGAGGAAAAAAAAAGAAAAAACAATAAAAAACATAATGATAAATAAAATAGCAGCTGTTTTTGATTGATATTGATAGAGCTGACGAGATAATGGCGGACAAGATAAAAAAACGCATGCTACTGTCAATATCATTTGTCAATATTACGAAATATGCCGTATCTATTGAATTATTGAATTCAAATCACTTAATTCGTCAAATAAAAATCTAATGATTACGCACACAATATTTTTAATAGCTTTTGATAAAATAAAATGAAAAATAGAGTATGAGTTGTGTTAACGATATATGCCATATGATACACAGGTTTAACCTATAAATAGATATATTTTATTCAGTGGCATTTTTATACATGATATTAATATTGAATTGTGAAATAATTGAGGGAGCGTGTGAGACTATGCTTTCGTGTCAATCGTCAAAAGTAGAAAATTATCAGTCGATCAACTTGTTTCAGTTAATATTATGAAATAAATATTGATGTGAAAATGGAGTCAAATGATGGAAATAGAGATATGGAAAATGATAAAACCAATAGAGATTCAAGAAATGTTGATTGGACACGATATGGATTAGTTGGGAATTATGATAATCCAAGAAACGCACAGAGAAATCATATCAGTAGCCATGATAATTTTGGCCCAGATATTTATCCATCAGGAGCTAATGAATTGTATGCACAAGAATATGTAAGTGAAACAACCAATATGTTCCATTATTTCACAATGATACAATACAACATCTAACAATAAATATTATTAATATATTTTTTTTCCTATAGAATGAGGATCCTTGGTGGAAATCCAATTTTTTCATATCACAACCGGTACTTTTTGGTACTTGGGACGGAGTCTTTACCTCCTGTCTCATAAATATTTTTGGAGTTATTGTATTTTTACGATCTGGATGGATTGTGGGTGAAGCTGGCGCATTAAATGCCGTACTAATAATATTATCTACCGGTATAATTATATTTTTCAATATAGATATTTATTCCTAATCAATGAGTAAATCAATTAATAAACTATCACTATTTGTTATTAGTGTGTGTTGCTTTGGTTACTGTACTATCAGCAGTTGGAATTTGTGAGAGATGCCGAGTGGAGAGTGGTGGGGTTTATTTTTTACTTTCTCACGTACTTGGATCAAGATTTGGTGGATCCATTGGTTTACTCTATTGCTTCGGCCAAGCAAGTATATGAATATAAATGAATGAAAATTGTGATATGTTAATGAGGGGTTTTTTTTTTCATCATTACAACAGGCAGTTGGGTGTGCACTAAATGTATTGGGATTTGGTGAATCAATGGCAGGATTAGTTGGATTGGAAACAACCGGGGCACAGAGAGGTTTTGCGTGTGCTGCAGTTATATTACTGTCCATTATAAATGTCGCCGGTGTAAAATGGGTTATAAAATTGCAATTTGTACTATTGGTAATATTATTGCTTGCTGGCGCTGATTTTGCAATTGGAAGTTTTACTCACGTTGACATTGGTAAACAATAATAATAATATTTAGTATAAAATTCTCTTATAATACACAATTTTACTCGGACAATTGCATTAAAAATTTATTTTTATTATGTGAAATTTATAGATGCGGGTTTTGAGGGTTGGCTATCCGGTAATCTACAGAATAATACATTTTCGGATTATCAAACGGGATATGGGGGCGGATGGTTCACTGTTTTTGGTGTTTTTTTTCCAACTGTTACGGGAGTATTGGCAGGAATAAATATGAGCGGTGACTTACGACATCCATCAACTGATATTCCTAATGGGACTTTGGCCGCATTGGGAGTGGGGTAAAATCAACAATAACAAAATATCAATCACAATAATTAACAATAGAATTTAATATTATCCAGTTCTTTATTTTTCCTTTCTGTTTTGTTTTTGTTTTTTTTTTCACTTTTTTTTTTTTTTTTTCATATTATTTCAGTACGATTTTCTATTTGGGATTTTCGCTATCTCTTGCGGCAACGTGCACTCGCCATGCATTGCAAAATAATTTCATGATTGCATCAACAGTATCGGCATTCTCGGTATTATTGCTCGCTGGTTTGTATGTATCGTCATTTAGCAGTTGTTTGGGCGCCATGTACGGTACACCGCGTGTATTACAATCAATCGCTGGACAAAATGTCATACCAGGATTGAGTTGTTTATCACGTGGCCGTGGACCAAATAAAGTACCAATTTATGCAATGATTGTTGTGGCAATTGTCACCCTAACATTTATTATCATTGGACGTATTAATACACTCGCGCCAATTGTTACAATGCCATTTTTATTAACTTATGCGTGTATGGATTATGCGTATTTTGCATTGGCACAAACATTTGATCTTCAGCATACGAGGGAGCAGCGTTTTAGCGCACAAACACCAACATTTGAACGTAATTATGGATCATCCGGGCAATATAATGATATTAGAGTGTGTCATGATACAGACAATGATTTGGATACACTTTTTCCTGAAGAACGAACTCGACATAAAAATTTAGCGGTAAATATCAATGTTATTTTCATTTGATACAATATTGTTGCACGATACTTTATAACTATTGGAGATTTAATTGTCTATTGGAATAATTTAGACGCCGTCAAGTTTAATTGATGGTGTAGGACTAATTGACTCGGAATCACCGAGTATTGAAGAAAATTCAAGTGTTGCGGATGGTAATGCAACGAGAAAGCCACATATTCACAATAAATTGGGCAATTGGTACAGTCCATTGTGCAACAGATGGTTCTCATTGCTCGGTGTAAGTTTATTCCATTTGCATTTATTAAATATTAATTGATATAAATGATATGGGAAATATTGAGAGAAATAATAAATATTTTATTAATTTATTTTAGGCACTTGTAAAATTATTGATTATGTTCCTGGTTCATTGGGGCTATGCAATAGCCAATATTGTCGTTGTATTTCTTGTTTGGAGTTATGTTGGCCATGCCAATCCAGCAGTTAAACCCGGAGTATCGGCGGAATTCAAATTTCATGAATGGTTAAAAAATTCAATTTTACGATTAATGGGCAGAAAAGTTTATGATTATGAGCAAATTGTTGTTACGCCTGTGCATCCCGGGGTCGAAACATCGTCAGCGCAATTGAATGAAGAGAATGCAGACTTTGCTGGACGTCGAAGATATCATCAGACTGCAACAGTCACTGGACAATATGTCAATCATGATAATGATTGTGATTGATAAGGGATAAAAGTTTGTTTCGTGTGAAAGAAAAAGGAAAAAAAAATATAAAATTCAATACGTATACAATATGAGGATTGAAATGAACAATTGATATTACAATATTGCTAGATATGTTTATATATATTCATAATTTTTCCATATAGAAATGTAAGTTTGTGTCACACTATCATAGATGTAATACACGCAAGATGAACAAGCCAAGAGATTTATACATTAAATAATGTAAATGAAATAAAACTGATCAATCTGTGAAGAAATATCCTATGAATATATATTATTTTTTTAGTTTTAAAATCAGACAAATTTTGTAAAATATACAGCAGAGGTTTTAAAACAATCAATCAAAACTAATACCGTCTTTGCACTGCGCTCAATAATTTCAATAATTGTTTATACATAAACACGAAAAATGTGGCATGTGTCAAGTCAACATCGTGGATAATCTCTGGAAAATGATAAATAAGTTGAAGTACATTGGCGGTATGAAGGGCAGCGGAGTTGACGCGATGGGTCACGGCGGGTTGATTTTATACCCGGGGAACTAGTTGTAATACAAGAAAGATGAACAAGTCTATAGATTGCTACAGAGTGTGGGGTTGAAGTAAGTGAGGGATGGCGCGAGTTCCATTGCGAGAGGGTTCAGTGCGCGCCCAGCAATCGACGTGAGTTCACGGTCGGAGTGAGCTCCTCCATCGGCTGCTGCGCGATAGCAGACTTTGAGTGATGTCTGATGGTGAGGGACGAAATGAATTTCAATTCATTCTCATATTACATCAATAGTCATTATTACAAGTGCGCGAAATAATATTTAATTGATATCGACAATAATTCAATAAATTTCATTATATATATGTATATATATTTTTTTTGTTGTTTAGATTAAATTTATCGTTATAGATTATCAAGTTGGACATTTTCCGCATGGCGTCAGGTAAATATTAAAATATAATTTTCATTGTAGTGAAATTTTCTGATAGAAAAGTAAGATTTTTCTTGCAGTGAAGATATTTCTTAAATCAAAAATTTGACCATTTAAATGTAGGATAAATTTTATTTTTTTAGATTTGGCAAAGTAAAAATACTTTTAACTGAATCATTTCTTTTATATATATATATATATATATATATATGTTGGTGAATAATTTATAAATTGATGAATAATTGAAATGATGACGATGACAATTGGAAAATTGAAAATGTAATGATTTTGCAATGAGTTGGCGTATGTTCACAATGCAAAAACACTATATGAAAGTTTATACTATCAGGAATAATGCGGAGTTTATTGTAAGAATGAAGGTGGGAGAGGGGGGTTGTGGTAGGAGACAAAAGGGAGGTGGGTTGAAGTAGTATAGTAGCAGTACCGGCGTGTCTGGTGAGTTCATGAATGAACGGCCACTTTCTATTCCACTTTCTCGTGTTTTGCGCCATGGCCACTAATGCAGTTTGCGATTTTTTTTATTTTTTTCTTTACATCCTTTAAACACAAACGTGCAATTTTACCAAGTGTTCGTATTGGCCACAAGTTTACCACACTCCTCTAACAAATTTGTATCCGATTAAAATATTATTTTTTCAATAATCACAATAAATTGCATATGCCATCAATGAAATAATATAAAAGTCATATGAAATAGATTAAATTCATTGCAAACATGTCAACGGTATGAAATAATAAGTATTTTTAAATAATTATTGTATTATGTTTTAATTGGATTTTCATACAAATTTGCAAGAAAAAATATAAATTAACTAAAGCACTAGAGCACTAAATTAACTATTAAAATAATAATTTTTTTTTTTCATCTCCATAACATTTTGTATTACCACAAAAGAATTAACATTTTTAATACAATACAAAAGTTCATTGTATCAATTCAATTTAATTTCTTCTCTCTTGTCCAATTGGCCATAGTACAATTTTACTTTTATTCCACCCACGCTAATTATTCATATAATATATCAACAAAAGATGTAAAATCAATTGACCCCGTTCACTTTATCAGCATAATTGCTATCGCTGGACAATCTTAAGAGTCATGACACGATGCCAATTAAAAATAGTAGTGCAACACACGTACACTTTTCATTCTAAGTCGCGCCCTTTTCTAATGGGCAAAGACTGAACAAAAAAAAAATATCCACTATATATATATATATATTATATATAGGTATGTAGATACCAGTCATCCACCCATTGTAAAATGATACAAAGGAGAGAGCAAACATAAGTGTCGCGTGTCTGTTCAAATACACTTGCACCCCTTTACGCGTTTGTTCATCCCCTTTTTTGAATGTCTCTCTTTTTCTTTCTTTTTTTTTTCTCTTTCTTTCTGTCATTTTCTTTTTTATCCGCCGCGCCCATCTCTCCAGTCATCGTCAACATGCGAGACTGGTAAAAGTCAAGATGGAGAGAAACATTTCAACTCACTGATGCATAATCCATGAATAACACTGCGATAATTTGTTTTTGTTTTTTAAATTTCTCTCTCTCTCTCTCTCTCTCTCTCACTTTAATTCGCTCTTTCTCACTTTTAATATTTTCAACAACTCAATCCCGCCAATGAATTATATCTATCCCAATTGAATTTCAATTTTTTCGTGATTTGTTTATTTATTTTTCTTGTTTTGTGATTCCCCCGTTTTTTTTTTTTGTTTATTCATCAAATGTTCAATTGAGTTTTGACGCTGTTGTGCTCGCGGAAGGAATTAACGGTAAGGAAGAGGAAGGAGAGAAAAAAAAAATAATAATGCAGAAATAAAAGTGGAGAAATCATTTATTATTGATGTTGATGGTTTTTCGCGCTGTGCAATAGCGATATTGCACGTCGACCATTTCGTACCAACCGCAAACTCGATTTTGCACGAATGCCATTTGAGTCGAGGGTAATCCCATTATACGCCCCTGGTGCCAACCATCGTGTTCACTTTCATCCCCTCATCGCCACTCAGCTATTCCGTGGCGATGCAACTTCTTTTTCGATTTCCATCCTTTCTCTCCTCACATTTTATCCAATGGTTCACGTCACTATAGAAATCTACTTTCAGTAGTCTGCAATTTATGATTTCATTTATCGGTTACGCTTCGCATTTCATCTGTTTATATTTTTATTTTATATTCATTCACTTTTTGTTTTATCATGGCGAATAGAAAAAAAAATAAAAGTTCACAATTAAAATTCCCTATATAGATATTTTTCACATGAAAATATTTCGGATTGGCTTTCAAGATATGTCGACAAAATTTACCAATTGATTTTTATTATTAAATCATTTTGTTTCTTTATTTATAAATTTTTTTTTTGTTCATCAAGGCCCAAAATATTCTTATAAAAAACAAATTATTATTTTATTTGTCATGTGAACTTGTTGTGGATTTTAATTCAAGATCGAGAAGGAAGTGGGGAAAAAAAAAAAATAAATAAAAATGAGGGGTTATAGAGATAGTGAGAGAAGAAGTGAGGGGACCCTGAGGCGATGAGTGAGAGTTTGTTACACGCCACTATATAATAATAAAGGGTTACTTTCATGAGTGAGAAAAAAAAAATAAATATAGAGCATACAGCCCTTTTGTGTCTTACGTCATGTCACTCCTTGTCACAATTCCCCTTTCATATTCTCAATTAACTTAAATTAATCCTTTTAACAATCCATATTTATATTTATTTATACAGAATAATAAAAATGATATACATTTATAGTTTATAATTGTAATTAATTAATAATTATTGGCATAAATGTGTGTACCATGTTGGCAGTGGTACAGAGTCATTTATTGATTCTTATTTAGATTGGAAACTTTCTTCTTGCTATTTACCACAAAACTATTTTGCAATTTAATGGGTTTCGTTGTCGTTGACTACTGCGCATTGAAATGGGTATTTAGTTAAAAGGCAGGATATTTTATATATGGTATAATGTACGTGTATTAAGGTAAATCTGTTTGTCAAATAAACGTAATGCAACTCGATATGCTCATGGTGGATTTAATTGCTAAATAACTGTACAAAATTAAAAAAAATAAAAGAAAATTAAATTATTATAATTAAATAAATAATTTATGTTCAATGGCGTGATATAAAAAATGTTACCTAACATAATTGAGGAACTGGTTCATTTATAGGTTATCGTTACCATACAAATTTTTAATTTAGAACACGTTGAAACATGTCCATTCCCGCATTTGGACTGGATGATGTGAAATATAGGGGGCCCTGCCCTAGCAATACAACAAAATGAACATTATACAGATAATTATTTCATAGAACATTAAAAAATATATTAAAAAACTTTGATGGATATAAAAATATAAATATTATATGAAAATTGTTGAATGAACAAGAAAAATTTCACAATTCTCTTGTTATTAAAAAAGTTGTGTGTCTCCTTCAACAGTTGAATCTAATAAACAATGCACATTATTAATTGTTCTTTTAGATAATATTTGAATATACAAATATACAATATATATATATATATATATATATATATGTATATCTGTGTGCATGAGTGTGTTATAGTGGAGGAAATCGAACAGTACATTTGGGTGTACCGCAATTTCCGCTCATCAGGGCGCAACGGTGGCTTTGTGCTAATGAACAGCCTACTCTACAGTACAATACCCATCAGCCATTTTATATTAATCCAGACAAATAAATATAATAATTATTGTATAAACTATTCAACAACACGACGTTCAATTCAAACACTCTATATCCAAATATAAAAAGAAATTATTTAAAAAATTGCCCCACCATATCTGCTCTTTCATTTTGAAAATTTTTAAGTTTATATATTTTTAAATTGATAAAGTTTTATTAAACAAACATTACATATTTTATAAATTGTCCGCACCACTTAAAAATACTTCGAGCATTATAAATAATTATATTCAAATTAAAATGTTTTTTTTTTTCGTTTACTCTCCATGAGTTTTCTCATTTTCTACCGTACATTAAACATAAATAAATGATGGGGAAATTTTGTAGACATTGCAGCAGATAATCACAAATATTTACATTATCTACATAGAGATGTTTTATTCTCTCACTGCATATTTTCAAAAAAAAAAAAGAAATGCCCCTATATATATATATATATATATGAACATTATATAAATCGTTTTTCTTTTATTTCATTTTATTTCTACTCTTGAGTAGGTGCACTCGTCGCCCGGGTAAAAATATATTGAATTTCGTCAGCGACGTCGCCATCGTGGTCTCCTCATCGACGAAAAAGAAGAGGTAAAAGAGAAAAAAAAAAAAGAAAAGAAAAGAAAAAATAATACGAGATGGAAAAACCAGAAGAGTCGAATTCGATTTTTCAAGAATTACGTGAGCTTTTCAGCTTTCCAATTTCAACGAAAAAAAATACTTGTACAAATCGTCACACAAATACATATACATATATATATATATATATATATATGACGTTGGCCTAATTTATTTTCTGGCAATTTCTATTGCTATTTTAAATTTTTTCTCATGTATTTTTCCCTTCTGAAATTTTTAACGCGGAGATTACGAATAAATTTCTCATTTGTTTGACAGACATAAGATAAAAAAAAAAGAGAAAAAAAAAAAAAGAGTGATAGAATGTCAGTAGAGAATAGATTGAAAATTACATTGCCAATAGATCTTCACATTGGAGATAGTCGAAAAGAGAGGGAGAGACAGGATATAGAGGACGAATGGAAATGCGAGTGTAGAATTTCCATCGGGGGTCTGGTTAAGTCTTTAAGCAGCTTACAATTCCCCATTGTCCTTTGACCACTCCTCTCTCTCTCTCTTTTCCTATACCAATTCACACACGCGCATATATAAAATAAAGAAGCCCTGTACTCATGTGCACAATTTCATATTACAAAGAAAAAAAAAGAAAAAAACTCAATAAATAATGAAAATATAGAGACAAAGTAAATGAGAAAGGGGAAAAAAAAATTAATTTTTATTATTTAATCTTTTTTTTTTGTTTTTGTTTCTCATTATATGGACAATCACGTACAGAGTAATGACAATGAGGGTTGGTGGCGCCTCCACGTTTGACCTACCCTGTATTTGGCTGTTGGCCCATCCATATACTCGTTCGTGATGCACTGCCCATGCATGAAGAATATATATATATATATATAAAGTTTCATGAAGCATCAGCTGTGGGACGTGCATGTAATGGCAGAGTTTCATCGTAGTGTTACGGGTTTATATACATATTTGATATAATATGTATAGTTGTGTATGTATATGTGAGATAAGGGATGGTGGAGATTTTGCCAACAGCAATATTTATATGGGCGATGCAGTCAGCGAAAAAAGATGACTTTAAAAGTTGCATTTAACTCATTCTAAATTCACTACTACTCATATTTATTTATCAATGTAAATTTATTTATCTTTTATTAATATTATTATGAAATTATTTATAAATACTTTGTTGATTATTGCGTGATAATGATAAAATATAAACGACATAAATATTAGTTGAGTAATAAATTAAATTTAAGTTTGTTTTCATATTTTTTCTTTCTATGTTTTTTTTTTTTGGATTAATCTTCCTAGAATATTTTTAATTTTTGCTTAAATAATTCGTATGTTGATTTTTAACAGCAAATACAACATTAATTTGCTTCTAAGATTTGTATTATTTATTAAAATGTTTCTGTTTGCAATATTCTATTTTTAAATTAAAGTCCATTTTTTCAGATTACATTTCATCATTGTTTTCTTTTTTTTTTCCGTTCACGCTTTTGTTGTACTACCCTTTGAACAATTCTCTATAGCTATATCAAAAGTCAACTCTTAAATGTTACATAACATTTATGTAACGTTTCCACACTGAATAATATGAAAATTAGTTTCCATAACTTTTTATCGTAAATGTCTGCAAAGTTCAAAACCCATCAAATTTTATGATCAAATACTAAATTCCAATGGTGATGAAAGAAAATTGGAAATTATGATTGCAATTTTTACACCCAATATCTAAGAATGAAAAACATTCAAAGTAATATATATATATATATAAGCGTGTTTGTGCCTGTTTGCGCGTGTTCTTTCACGCATTGAATAGAAATCGATGCACTGCGTGAATGCGCCGACGCTTTTGTTTATGTTAAAGGAAATAAAGGTATTGAAAATCTTTGATTGAACGCATACGTTTGTCTTGTCATACAATAAACATATATATATATATATATATATATATATATATATGTATTTACTTCTGCAAATACATAAATACATGTACACACAAACTGCCATTTATCTCTTCGTCTTTAACGACGTCTCTTTCATGTCGTTTCAATTATTTAAATGCTCCATTAATGTATATAAACATAAATAATTATTACACTGCATTTGTTGCACTGAATAGCAATTATAATAAAATAATGCAACAATAACAACAATTAAAAATAATTATCGTGCAATTGTCATTGTTAAACGTAAAAAAATAAAATTTGTAATATTAATTATGGAAATTCCTCTCAATAATTTGTATTCGTTTAACAAAAAAAAAAAAAAACAAATAAACCATAAATAATATATTGCATTGGGATATAGTGGGTAAAGGCTACGTGTCTAAATGAGAAGTGAATCATTGGATGGAAAAGATGATGGCGGATTAATGTAAATGAATAATGAAAAAAAAGACATGAGAATTATATTCACATGTGCAACTCTGCAGACTCGAATGTCAAGAGAAATCACTGAAGCATATCACGAATAGGATGACGTATGCATATACATGAATCTACACACACACACACTATTATATACCTACCCTATATCGAAAAGTAAACGATTATATCTATATATTTGTGGAGTTGCGCACGCGAATGACCGAACATCAGAGAGAATCCCATGCGTTATACCTACCAATACCTATCCACACATATACACATACACATACACATATTGTATACACACTTTGACTCATATCAATGTGGTATATAATAGTATAGAGCATATAGATGAGTGGCCGGGCATGGCCACTGTTGAGGCGGCCGGTACTGCCGCGATACTGTTGGAATACTGTCATTGACGCGGTAACAGGTCGAGACAGGCACGGGCGGGAAATTCCATACCTGACGTATATAATACACGCATATAGTGGTTGTAAGTGAAACGGCCGACTATCCATTTAGTTACATGTATATAAAGGTTACGTTACACATACATACACACACATATATATATATATATATATATATGTTGAAGGGACAAATACTGGAGTGCAGTAAATACTGCACAGGCACATGGGTTTGCGTATTTGTAGCGTAACGCCCCTATACACAGCCAGTGTATGTCGCTACGTAATGAATAGGACATAAATCTCTGGAGTCTCCACAGCCACCCAACCGACAACAACCAGTGGTACTCAATCGTGTACTTTGATTATACTTATTATTTATTATTAATTGTTTTATGATGGTGTATTTTCAAGAAGATTGATACACCCGGCAATGTTTGTGTATTCAATTGTTTATTATTTATTCATGTGTGTTATTAAATGTAATTCATTTGTTCAGATTATTATTAATTGGAATAAATATTTGATGGGGCAGGGGGTGGGTGGGTATAAGGTGAAATATGAAAATGAAAATTTTTTTGCACGTTGCTTTTGTTATTTTTGATTGATGTATCATATAAAGGATGGTATAATAATGTTTCAATGGTGTATTGTACGTCTTTTTTTTTTGTTTCATGCAGGGAAGTATTCATATATTCCAAAAGTTCAACTTTGTATGCTCATTCAAGTGAAGTTCATGTCAACTGTCATGTTGGTGACGTTGAGACTCTTGTCTGACATAGCACGTCATGATTATACTGCTGAATTAATTTTAACTATACATTCAGGACTGTTCTGCAGGTACCTTCAGCCCCGTACATGCATATATATATATATATATATATATATATATATATATAGGGGTATACGTATAGATGTCAAGAAAAAATGAAATTTATGAAATATTTTTTATGATTAGTCCAAGAGTATTTTTTACTTTGCCAAAAAAATAAAAGTAAAAAATAAAAATTTTATTCATTTTCCAGTTTTTTTCAGTATTTTATTTGACTTTGAGATTCATCTCTTTCCATTTATTTTATATTTGTTTATTTCAGTAAAAATTGATGAGCAAAAAATTGCATGAAAATTTTGTCAGAATGAAAAAAAGAAATAAAAATAAAAAATGAAAATAGTTTTTGTGTTTTTTTTTTTTCTGCATTTCAACCACTGCCAATTAATTCGCATCGATATTCGGGTCACTGACTCTTGTCCAGTTGCGCCACAACTCGACAAACATTATTAAAGTGTGAGAGAATATATGAACGAGTGGGATAGAGTAATCGATCGCAAGTCTCATGTATTCAATATACATCATTTTGCACACACACACACACACACACATGCAGACAGTCTAATTTCAATCAATCCATCTATATCATATCTGCTATTGATGTATATGTCGCAGTGAAATAACAAAATATAGAATTTGATCAAAACCCCAGTTAATTGACTAAATTACGTAGGATGTAAAAATTACAACTGTGTGGTATTACTTCTGTGAAAAAAAATAAATGATTTGATGAAAGGCCTCAATTGTTTTAGTGAAATGATGAAATGAACAAGTTAATACTTGCACAAGCTCTATTTTATCCTTCAAATCAACAATGTCTTTTTTTTTTCATAAAAATAAATCAACACTATTATTTATTAATTACACTGACGAAAAAAAAAAAAAAAAAAACGTTTGAAATTTCACGCGAAAATATTCTTTTTGTTTCTAACAAATATCACTTTAATTATTTCTTTTATGAATTAACTTTCGGAATAAATAACTTGTGTTTCAATGAGTTATTGTTGCATTACCTAGTGAACAATTAATATGGTTTATTAAATGAATAATTTCGCTATTTAAACAATATTATTTGATATTTCACTGAAACACTTTAAGCATTCCATCAAATAACTTATTTTTTTTATTCCGAGAAATAACCCTACAGAATTATTATTTCAACATCTTCTATAATTTATTCAATTAACTAGGGATTTGATCAAATTTCACATTTCACTATTTCATTGTGACATATATATTGGAATTCCTATCTATGTCATCGTTGCAAATAACCCGAAGGGGATTGAAAATATGCAAAGTGCCAATTTTCATATTTTCCTCACTTTGGTGAAAAAATAAATAAAAAAAAACCAACAACAACAAAATTATGCCACCATTATATAAAATATATTTTTCATTTGTGACAACAGGTGCATAAGAGTGTAGAACAATTAAGAAAAAAACAAAATTGAACAGCAGAGAAAATAAAAAAAGTAGAAAGCCACGACAATCTACATATTTTATACAGTAATAGAATATTACACTCTCCTTTTCCATTTTTTTTTTCTCTATTTTTTTCTTCTTTCTCAAAGTGGTAGATGTTGTTTATATCTTACGGAGCAACTTGGCCAAAGTGCTGACACTAAACAAACGACAATTTTCAACCAATAGCAAAAGTTATAACTGGTGCATTTATTGAAGTAAAATTGTTAAATATGAAAGAAAATTTATTTATCAATTTTTTTCCAAAGCTAAAAACTCAGTTCATTCCACACTGTACCATCACTTTGCCATATCATTTTCATGTGCTCCAGTACCAAGTCACCTCCATAGATAAAAGATACAGACAGAAATGAGAGAATAAATACGCGAGTGAATGAATTAAATAAACTGTGAAAAAAAAAACAATAACTTCAAGAATTGGAAGGTAACTCACTGGATATAGAGTCTCCTAACCCCATACAAACACATACACATAAACACACCTACACAAACGCATACAAACATTTTCAAGATCAAAAAAGTATCTATAGAACACACTCTTCATCCCCCCCCCCCCATTTTTTTTTCTTATGCTTCTTTGGCCATGCATACTTACATTTGTATTCATGAATGCGGTATTATATCCTTTCGCACGACGTTGTCGACGGCTATAATATATATATATATATATACACTTTTTATGTTGAGGGTATATTGCAGGTTCATGCGCGTGCGTTAGTTGAATGTAAGAGCATATCGTGTGTATATAAAGTATGTATATATATATATATATATATATATACATAGAGAATGAAAGAGATGAAGAGAAAGGGAGAGTAGGCCAATAGTTTTGCGACGTTGAAAGTCGAGCAACAAGTGATGTTATTAGATATGGGCGGGCGAATGGCGAATCATAATGTATATAGCTGTTATATATATATATATATATATATAGTGTACACTTTTCTTATTGTTTTGGTATATAAAGTAGATATAATGGCGTATGTATTTATAGCCAATTGTGATAATTCATATGGCAACTACCTACCCGCATTATTGCAATGTCTTTCGTCAACTCCTCTCATTCATTCAAATGTTTTCGTGCAAGTCACAACACGTTTTTCTATCGATTTATAGCTTTTTTATTTTTTTCTTCTAATATTGAACGAAAGTTTATACTATTTAGATAGTAATTGATCGTTGTTTTACACATTCAATAATTAATTTATCATATATATAATATAATAATATACGTAATAATAAATAATTTAATAATTAATAATTAATAAAGGTATATTTAATGTGTATGTGTTGTAATGAGTAAAGGACCTTCACTACTTTTAACGACATTCTTTCTCACTCTGTCTCTCAACTTTTATTCATTGTTTATCCACTCTTTATATGTCCATAATTCTCTCTGAATCTCATTCCCTTATCTCAGCCGTATACCGCCCTCTTAATTTTTTCTCTTTTTACTCCCCACAAAATTCCCAACACATCGCTACGAGTGAGAACCTTTTTCTTTTATTTTTTTTCCCATGTCTCTCTTCTGTTTCACCCTCTCTCTCTCTCTCTCTCTCTCTCTTTCTCATCCCTCTCATTGTACACTGGACTTGAGCCGATTATACTCTCCAACAATGTTCCACAATATATTTTAACTCCCATTATATTTATTTCAAACATTTCGCCATTTCACCCATTCACACACTCATATATATATATATATATTTATAAAAATAAATAATTTTTATTTATTATTATTGTTGGAAAAAAAAATTTAGTTGATATGTTCAACGATATTTTTCACTTTTAATATATATTTTATACTATATAAGTTTGAAGTAATGAGAAATCCGTTTGACATCCGCCTCATTTTCAGATCGCTTCTGAATATCAGTCAGCAGCATGCTAATGGCCGTCTCGTGATTTCATTCCACACTCTTGAAACTTGACGAGCGTAATATATATACACATATATAGGGATTTGAGTGAGTGGGAGACAGAGAGAGAGAGAGAGAGGCCAAACGACTCTATTGAGAGTAGCTCGGTCGTATCCGGTCATGACCTGGGAAACTGGTGCTTCGTCTTTTGCTGTATTGGACATCTCTCTCTCTCTGTCTCTGTTGCTAACACTTGATATATGTGAATGTACTACCAACATTTCGCATTATATCAATAAATTTTTTATATAAAATTTATTTCTCATCTTTTGTATATATTAACTGTACAGCGATTGCAATAAATTTGATTGTACCGATGCGAGTGAAAAAAAATTTTTTATCATGATAAATTTGGATGTTTTTATTTTTTTAATTTTTTACTTTGATATTCCTGTTTATTCCTCTTGTGCTATTTTCAACATGTAACTTTGCTACCACCGATAAATTTAATGTTTATATATATATATATATATATATATACATATATATAAATATATGTTTATGTATCTCAGTGTGCATCAACTGTGCATCAGCTATAAACCTTCGTTTCAGCTCGCGCCATTTTTGTTTTGTATTTTGTAGTGGTCCTGCTAACGGAAACGGACGTCCGCACCCGTGAAAAATGGCCGCTGTGTCGGTTTTGGGGTAGTCTATAGTATACATTTTATTCACTCCTCCATACTACCTCCCCCTATCATTCTTTTCAATTCCCACTTTTTTATTTTTCATTTGATTTTTTTCAGTTTTTTCTGTTTTTTCAATTTTTTTTATTTATCCATTTAAATATATTTTTGCATTTTCGTTGTTTTTTTAATGTACATTTGTTGCATTAGGATTAATTTTTGGCTCATTGTGTGCAATATATTTGTTTATATTGCAGGAAAGTTGTTGACGATGCATTGAAAAACACGAATTGACAGGAACTAACGTGTTCGTAACGGTGCAAATGGATCCAACATCGCTATTACTTCTACTAACTGGTAAGTAAATTGATCAATAATAATAAATATACAACACATATCTCGAGAGAATTGAATAAACAAAAAGAAAAGAAAAGAAAAAAGTAAAAGAAAAAAATTGAAAATTAAATTTTGTTTTTTTTCCTAACATTGCAATAAAAAATGATAAAAGTTATCGAATATTTTCATTATCAACAATTTTTTTTTCTCCATAGACTGTATCACAATACAATCAACATTTATTTTATTTATCAATAAACAATTAATAAATTAATAATCAATTTTTCTTTTTCTTTTCTCTTTTATTTCAGTCACAATTGCATTTCACTTTATATTCCCTCCTCGCAAATTACAATAAAATATCACAAGTATTTTCTCCCATCTATATTATCTGCCAATGACTCAACAACCCTATGATATCTACCAATGAATTTACGACATCGTATAAATATATATATATATATATAGACATAATGGATAGTTGAAGTCCCTGGACATTGCCGAGCTCACGAATGACAAGTAATCGATCACTAGTTCGCAACAAAGACCTTCCAGTGGTTCTTCAAAGTCCCCAATATAAATTCTTACTCATAAAAATACATCCTACACACATATATACACCAATACCAACTGTCAAAGCAATCAAAATTCCAGTTCAAATCAATTAAACAACAATAAATATAAAAATAAAAAATATTACTATAACTGTAAAAATATATTTGTAATTTTTCCATTTATATTTTTTATCCATCTGATTATTCGTTCAGGGTTTGTGAACGTTGGTGACAAAAATTGAGAATCCCTGTGCGAGGATATGCGGAAGTATTGGTAATGCTTTCGTGAAAAATACAGAGAATGAATAAGAGAAAGAGAGGAAAAAGAGGGAAAGAGTGAACGTCCTACGCTCTCGTTCCTGTATCGATTTCTGTCCGATGGAGTATCGTACACTCTCCACTCTATATATGTATACTATTCCATTCTATCCAATGATGCATCCCCCATTCGTCTAACTCTCCTTATATATATATACAGATATACCTCTATTCTTCCAGCATCCATCCACCGTTTCGTCTTTCCCATCTTTACTTTGAATTTCGCCCTGTTATCAACCAACCATATCAATTTTTATTTTTTCTCACCATTTTCATCTTCACACACAATATCGTGATAATGAATTGTCTCAAAGCTATTTCTAAAAAATATTCACAATTATTTATATTGATATAAATTTAATTAAACAGTTGTAAAATTGTGTAGAGCAATGTCAAATTTTTTTAACTTGTTCTATCGTGTTTTTTCCTGTTTTTTCCTGTCGCTATTGTATCAATATCAAGTATACAAAAGTATTCATAATATTATTTATTATATATCGTTATTATTATAGTAGACAAGAAGAGTTAATGTTGTAAAAAATTATTTAATTTATTAATTGTTTCATTATAAAAACAGCGGCATAAATAATACAATTTTCAATTTACTTTTATCTGTTTTCATTAAAGTCTTATTCGATGTCAGCAGTGAAACTTACACACACACACACATAAACCTCTCTATATATATATAAACTTTTTTATTAATTCCCAAGGGTTATTCACAGAATGTCTCGACCATGCAGCGAATCCATCATGCGTCTGAAGCACAACTAATCCATCACAGAGAGGCAGTAGAAAAGCTCTCGTCTATTTTTTTCTCTCGTCAACGTAAAAATTAATTTTTTTTTTTTTTTTTTTTTTTGATACATCCATCTCTATATTCCCACAAAATTCACACAACAACAGTATTACCAATACTCACCTACATTCAAAATTGCGTCAATATTCCGATTTAAATATACAAAAAGAAAAAATAAAAAGGTATATCTAAACGTGTTAAAACACGTTGTGAGGTGGTTTAGATTGGCACGAATGGAATGCCGATTTCTGGGTGAAACAGAGAGTGAGAGAGTGAGCGATAGAAAAAGCGACATGGCATTCACGATGTTCCATAGATGCTATAGGAAAATGTGAGAATGGATGGAATGTTGTAGACAAAAGTGTGTGTGTGTGTGTGTGTGTATGAATGTAGAGAAGAGAATTCGTGTGAGAAGTAACGCGAGCTGCAAAAGCTTTAGAGTTTCTCTCGTCCTCCCTCACGCCATGACACTACTCCCACACATATATATATATATATATATATATATATATATATATATATATGGACAAGTTCGTTGGTGTACTAACGCAATAACATTCGATTATTGGTTGTTGCGGATGTTCTATGTATGCGTCCACTCTTGCTCGTATATCAAAGCTCGAATGTATGAGGAAGAAACTATGGCAGAGATAGGACATAAATTTTTGTTTTTACTCTAACACCAACACCCATACACACACATATATATAAATAGTACATAATTTAATTAATATACAGTGTCTTCTTTTTTAAATAATCCTGTATTTTATTCCTTTATCATTCACATTTTATTCCATCTCGTTTATTTATTTTTTTTATTTTTTCATCATTCTATTGCCATTTCTACACCATTTTTTATATAGAGGATCTGCCCCTCACACCATTATCCTCTCTCATTCTCACTCACACACTTTATTACTTTCTTATATATTTTTATCCACCTTTTACCTGACATTTAGCCAATGTTATTTGTTATTATTATTATTATTATTATTATTATTTTTTAGTTTTATCTGTTTATATAAATGTGTCTGCACGTTCGTTTATGGCCAGTCGTTTATTGTATTTTTCTTATTTTCTTTTTTTTTTTTTCGCTCAGAGTTCTCAATTACTTGACTCCCTTTTTACTCGTTGACATTTCCCTCTCTTTTCCTCTCTCACTTTCTATATATATATATATATATATATGTAGCCTTGATCATTCGCTTTACTCGTTTTTATATAGAAAATTTTCTCAATATTGGTTTTTTTGTTTTTTTTTTTCATTCTCGCAAATTTTTTTCTCTATTTATTTCTCCCTCTCTCACCCACCCACTTCCTCTCTCATTTCCGGCTTGTCTGGATGTGCAATTGCAAACAAGCGCGAGAATCTTTTCACTTTACTCTCAATCTCAACAGCAGCAGCGGAAAAAAAAATAAAAAAATATTCACAAAATATGTCTGACTATTTCAAAAGATTTCTACTCAATAATTCATTTAAATTATTTTAATATATTTAATTGTAATAGTTGTTTAGTTTAATGGTGGTGGACACAATTTATAATGTTTTATTGTCAATTAAATAATTAATAAGTGCTTGATTGTAATGATAAAACTTGATGTATTGATGAATATGATGAATGTTGAGTGTGAAAGTTGAGTGTTATGTTGTGAATTGGTGGTGGCATGAGGGAGGCAACACACCAGCAGGCACTGCCCATTTACTCAGTGCGCCAAAGCGCGGATGGTATACCAGGAGGATTCGAGAGTATATGTGGGGGAGAAGGCCCGACGAACGGCGTGCTGATATAATCGGCTTATACGACGAGCGTCGCGACCGACCCTCTCTATATATACGCGCGCATCGACGCGACGTGATCGTGAAATCCCTCTTGATATCCCGCTATGGAATAAGCCACATATATGTATACACTGTGCATCGGTATATTTCTCTCTCTACTAAATATATATATATATATATATATATATATATATATACATGTGAGCTTAAACTTCATTGATCGACCCACCAAAAACATCTTTCAGGTATTAAATTGCCTCCATGTTGAATTTTATCGATGTGAAATTTCCCTTTTTTTTTTCTTTCATTTCTTGATTGGGATTCAGGTCCTGGTGTTTTATCTATGAAATGATATTGGTAAAAAAACAAAAAAAAAAACAAATGAACAAAGAGAAAAAAAATTGTTGCTCTTTTTTTTTTTTGATATTATTTTTTTATTGTGATATTTTTTCAGTTATTGACAATTGATTATTAAATTTTTGGAATTGTTGGCTTTGTTTCACATGAAAATATACAAAATTTCGAGTTGTTTCATTATGAAAATAAAAAAAAAATGACGATTTTTGAACAATTAAAGTCTTGCTACAACCCAACAACATCATGAAAATAAATTTCAAATTTATTTTTCATTCGATTGATCGTCTCCAAAATTTTTTTTACGCTCACAACAACTTACAATAATTCCAATGTTCAATTTCAAATTTGTACCATTCAATAGACTTTTAATGAATCCAATACAATCATTAAAGTGACATTTATATTTCCTCATTATTCCAAAAAAAAAAAAAAAAAAAATAATATTCATTTATATAATTCTTATATTAAATAGATAAATAGCAATAAACCATTAAACATTATTAATTAATCCATTGGAATTTTAATTATATATATAACAAAAAACGAAAAAATCGTATCAGAATATTTACAGGTTAAAATTCACATATTGGTTACAAAGAAAAGCTCCATTTTAATAATTACACATGAAATATTTTTCTCTCATTCCATTTCACACAATAACTATAAAAAAGAAATATATATATATATATATATATATACATAATTAAATAATATATAAATATATATTTAAGTGTAACTGACTACGATAAGAGAGAAATATAAAAAATAAAATGAACCAGTCCAATAAAAAACTTATTAAAGGTCTCGACTGAAAGACGAACTTACGCTGGTGCAAATATTTGACCGGTCTTTAGACTCGCGGGAACGTTATGAGCTTTCTTTTCGTATTCTATTTCTCGTTTTTGCCTCGTTCTCCTTCTCTCTTTATTTCTCTCTTTTTTTTTTTTTATTCATTATATATAGTACCATCACCGACTTCTTCACCCCTTTTCGTTTTCCAGAGGCTGCCTCCTGCTCTCACTCACTACCATTCGTTTCTTTATGACTTTATGCCACTCGAATTTTTCCTCTCGCTCCTTCTCTCTCTCTCTCCTCCTTCTTTTATTTTACCCCCTTTTGCACAGAGAAATGCTTCTTCATGTCTTCTATATACTTTCTTGCAGACGACACACACCGTCTCTTCATTCTATATACTCTATTTCTTTCTTTTCCATATATATATATATATATATAATTTTTTATCTCTTTGCCTGTAGTATTTTATTTCTTTTTCTTATTTTTTCTTCTACTCTTTTTCACCACAAAAAAATTCACAATGTCATTTTTATATTTATATTGCGATATTGAATAACAAAATATTACTCAACGTCTTGCACAATTATTCAATAGTACACCGCTTTATATTATTAAATATATTAACAATAGAAAATTGAATTGAAATAAAATATTACAACTGTATTAACATTGAACAAAGAGGCATTGTATTAATTGTACAATAATTGAATTCACAATGAAATATTTAATTGAAACCACGAAAAATATTTTTATCAGTATTTACAAAAATAAAAAAATTGTAATTATAATATGAAAACAATTGCAAATAATTTATTCAACTACACAACAATGTTAAATCCATTATCATAATCACAAAAGATTATTGATTTCAATTAACAAAATAAAATAAAGAAGGGGAAATAAAATATATATATATATATATATATATATATGACGTCAAAGGTGTAAATATTCTGAACACGAAACATGAGCTTTGGTGTAGGTTCGACTCGATTCAATAGAGAAAATATATACGAGGATACATGAAGCCACAGTAGAAATATGTACGCACATATACATCTACTTACATACACACACATGTATATATTTATAGAAATAGAGGGCGCGTAGCGAGGATGAAAACGCTAAGGGTTAGATTTTGTGGATGAAGTTGCCGGGGCTCTGTATTATACAACCGAGTGAAGAGGCCAAGGACTTGGCGGGCGTATACTCAAGTGTCTTGTCAATATGTATATAGTGTCATCGATGTTTCTCAAGTGGTCATGCCACTTGCCAACCTGTGCATTTAAAAAAACCCACCATTTACACTATCTCCTTTTATTTATTTATTTATTTTTTCCTTTTTTTTTTTCCAAATTCATATAAAATACATTTTTTTTCATACTTTATACAATTTATTAATTCATGATATAAATAAATAGTAAAAGGTTTTTTCATCCTTTTTTTTTTTTGCATAAACAAAATTATGTATATATATATAATTGTACGGGAAAAAATAAAACGCATGCAGTGTCTCTGTGTTTGCATTCGCCTCCAGTATCTCTCATTCCTTCATTCTCAAATATGTATAATTTTTTTTATTTTTTTTTTCTTTTTTTCTCCACTGCGTGTCACTCATGCCCTCTGAACTTCTCCACTTTTATATTCTATATACCAAGCCGCGTACTCTATTATATGAATGTGTATATATGCAAGTGTATATACTGTGGCGTTCATTGGATAGGCCCTTAGTAGCATTTTATTTTGACGTGAGTATGAGTATGACTGGGTATGAAGAAATATTTTTTTGCTGAAAAGTATTTTACTTGAGTTGGTGTATTTGCAAATCATGGTATATACATTACGCTCGTTATGAAAGTTGACGATGAGAATATATTCATAGAGAAAATTGTGAGAGATAGTTGGAGAAAAAAAATGGATAGAGTATGGAGGAAAAGTGGGGGGGGGGAGAGAGAGAGTTGTATAACATTGACAGAGTGTTCAAAGGGAATGTATAGGAAGCATTGTTTTTGCCATGGTATTGTGTTGTCTGCTGATGTATATTGTCATGGAATGTCAAAGACATGTCTTGTCTGAGTAGCATAAATCTGTCTTGGTTGCGAGAGAGAAAGAAAAAGAAGAAAGTGGGAGGAATGATGGGGATGAAGAAGAAGACGAATATAACTGGGTAAAAAAAGGAAGAATAAATGGTAATAAGTTGATAAATGGGAGATTGATAAGATGTCCTTTGGTATGTAGATAGTTAGGATAATAACATAATAAGTGGTAGAATGTTTACTTGTTTATTATTCGTTATGTTTGTATGTATTTAAATATGTCGCAGTGAAATAATTAAATGTGGAATTTGATCGAATCTGTAGTTAATTGGATAAATTATGGAAGATGTTGGAACAATAATTCAGTCAGTGTAATTAATAAATAATAGTGTTGATTTATTTTTATGGAAAAAAAAGACATTGTTGATTTGTAGGATAAAATAGAGCTTGTGCAAGTATTAACTTGTTCATTTTATCATTTCATTAAATCAATCGAGGCATTTCATCACAATCATTAATTTTATCGTGAAATAACATTACACAGTTGTAATTTTAACATTTTTTGTTATTTTGTCAATTAACTAGGGACTCGATCATATTACACATTTTATTATTTCACTGCGACATATATATATTTATATAATTTTTTTTTATTCGAGAGAAAAGATGAAAAATAAGGAAACAAAGAAATTAAATTGGCTAAACAGGAATGAACGTGTTTTATATACGAATTCACGTCATTTTTATTCTCAATATTTTTCTATTTTTGCTATTCTATTTTCTCATCATGCTAAAAAATACTTGTGAATAATAGTAAATATTATTGAATTTTTAGCTATTACTTTTTTGACATGTAATGCATATGCACTTTTAATATTTTTTTTTTTTTTTTTTCGCCGCGCATACAGATAGATATAGACAGTTGGAAAACCAACTGGGACTTGTGAAGGCAACTTTTCGTTGGTGGACAGAGAAAATGGTGGATGGATGGTCCTCTCTAGTGTCGGTGCAACGATCGATATCTTCAAAGCCAAATGTCAGACGGGTTGTTTTTTTTTTTTATACTTCATTCAGTGGATTCTGGAAAATAAAAAAAAGCAAAGGAATACAGATGAAAATAGAAGAAAAGATAGAATAAAATGTGAAATAAAAATGGAAATAAATCCAAGTCATGATAAAATGTTGTGCGGCCATTGCACAATATAAATTTTCATTTTGATTTGATATTATCGATTCCATAAAATAAAAATTAATTCCACCATAATGGTATATACGCGTGAAATCGGATAGCAATCTCCATTCGGTTGATAGCATATAGATTCAAATTATTAAATAATTCATCACATGAATTATTACCAGGGATCTGCACTTCGCTATATATCGATCGTGTCTTTCGACTTGTTTTATTTTTAATATGGATATTTTTGTATGAGGTCACAGACAAAACGTGTCGGTACACGTTTATCATTGAAACACTGTATCCATCTCAATCAATAATTGAACAAATAACTTTTGTCTATGACATAGCATTAAAAGAAATTCATCAGAATCTCAAAATCATCCATTGAATATACCTTTTTTTTTTTCTTTTTTTCTTTTTTTTCGATAATTGTTAGACAATATGGATATTGAGTGTGACAAAGACAACACCAATTCCGCTCATCATTTTAACAAAATGAATAAACACAATTGGTAATTCATCATTGGCCTCTACTCTGAAAATGATCTCTGTGTCCAGTATGTATATTTTACTACATACACTCTATATCGCCATTTCTCTCGCTCACTACATACTCGCTTGGACTCGCCAGCTACGAATTATTCATTGACCCGTTCATCGTGTGTGCCCGATCACGAAACCATTTGCACTCACTTTTCTCTCTGTGTATATTGGATTTTGCATTGTAACATTATTACCATTACTCTGTATAATCACTTTTGCTATATCACCCATTAACCAAAAACGCCGAAAAACATTAAAACAATTTGAATGATTAATTTTACATTATGAATAATCATCATATATTGATAATTGTTCTTTATTTCATTGATATTATTCTGCATTGGTGGAAACAGGGCAAGTGACTGTTAGCCATGACAGTTGAATTCACATTGTACCTATGACTATTTGAAAGGGAGAAAAAAAGAAAAATAGATTGAAACATTGACAATTAATAATTGCTTAAATATTCATTGATAAATGTTGGTATAATTGTTTTATTTATTGCCCAGTTATAGAATTAAA
>CAJUYH010000254.1:0-76812 GCA_910591685.1 Galerucella tenella | reverse complement strand
AGTATTTGTGCTTTATTGATTAATAAATCACTGTTATTTCTACAACTAGACCTCACGTTTTCAATTACTTTATTGCATATGAGTTGTAAGAATCGCGAAATATTTTTTTGTAATTATTTTTGTAATATTTTATTTATTAAAAATGTGTCCTAAACTAGTTTACGTTTGAACAGAATAGTCTAATTTTTTTGAGACTTCATTGTTCAAACGTAAATCAACCAATGTGGGGGAATACCTCTGATATATCAATTATATTATATGCCTTTTGTATTTACATAAAGCTTTAGTTTTATACAGTTTTAAACTTGTGCACTGTATATGTTGAAACAGTATTAAATAAAACTATTTAAAATATACCATCAACTTTATATACCTTTCCTTAACACAACCTTTTTTTTATGAATAACTTGTAGAAAATTGTCATGTGCCGAATGGAATCCCTAGCCAAACTGTCGTAATTTGGCTTACACGTATTCATATTATTTCATACCTTAATAAAGCTGATTAGTTTATTTGCCAAATGAGAGATATCATACCAAACATCAGAAACCTGATTCGAGGCAGGCACAAAGTATATACTGTTCTGTTCCTTCGTCTTCAACATAGACGAGTCTCCTCTAAAGCACATTGTCTTCCTGTTGCAATTTTCATAAACAATGTCGAAGAATATCAAGTTGTCCCACCTACGAAACAATATTGACAGACTTGGTTAACTGACTATCAACGGCATTAATTATTATTTTAAGGAATGAGCATCGTGGCTGCCACCAACGTCGTTTGAGTATGTCCTAGACTCAGGGCGGGTTTATCAATGCTCGGTTAAATATTGTAGCCTTCGGCTAAATCTTAGCTGTTGGTCAAAGTGTTTATCAACTGCCAGTTTGCATTAGCTGGCAGTCAAACTTTCGGCTATTCTAGCTGCCACTATCAAGTTGATGTTAACCATAGAACATACAGTTAAATACGAGAAAGTGGTGTTCCGTTATTCTAACCATAGATTCTAACTGATAACTGTGTCATGATTTTTTCATATTTGCTTACATTTTGCAACAAAGATTATTTCAACTTTAAATTTGATTGTGTTATTATCGTTTAGGGTGAAATCGAGAAGCTTATTCGATTCATTTATAGTAGTTTAGTAGCATCTAGGTTCTGTTTGTATTTCATTTCATTGTTATTGTCAATGTATCTTGAGGAACTTGACGACCTTTTCGATGAAGAGCTTGGAGATTGGCGAAATATTGGAATTTGTAGAGTACGAAAGACGATCATATACTGTTGAAGAACGGATGAATCCCTTTGAAGAGCTCGATGATGTCGAGTTTATTACTCGGTTTCGACTATCTAAACCCAGTGTTCTCATGATACTCCAACAAATTCCATTTTTTCTCGCCAGGTCACAGCATCTGTCTTTTTGCATTCTATTATACTTTTATGGTGAACGGCTACTTTTATAAGTACCTAATTGTCGCTCTGCCTCCGTGAAATTGGGAAATATTTTTTGTTTTTTGGACATGCTCAAATGCAACCAACTCAACAAAGCACAACATAGACGAAATAAAAATAACAGTACCACAATTTTGACACTGACAAGTGAAATTTTCCACGATGTTGTCAGAGTAAGCTTACGGTAAAATAGAAAAATAATAACTTCCACCTCTATATTCTTGATTCAGTGTGTTATAACAAAATATGCGAATAAAATTAATAATATGTATATTTCATGTATCGGGTGATCCTCCTTACACCAAATTAAAATGAGGAATTCACACTTAGACAACATTACACTCCCGTTCATAACCTGAACATGGTTGTCAAATGCTCAATTACACTTAGACTCCAGTTAGCTAGCTGTCTGTTATGTGGTGCATTAATAAACGCTTTCTATTGTAACCGAGACTTTGACTGGCAGCTAGAGATACAGTTCGTTCGGTGAATCTTTTCCCATGTATGGAATTATTCCCATACTACTTTTTGTAGTACGTCTCTTTCCTACTCACAGAATCTAAACCCCCGAAATGAAACCGTTTGTTCCATTACAACATAATATAAAAAATAGAGATAGCCATATGATGAATGTCGGCGATAAGTTTAACGCGAATTTGTACGTTGACAGACCAAAGACTTTGTATACATTTTTATTTCACATTTTTACTCATTTTTTTGCACCTTGCATATAAATTTAATTGAAAAACAGTTGTTATAACGACTTACTTACACCCGAGTGTTCGAATTATTGTGGTAAGTAAACATTATTTATCTACCTATTATTTATTTACTTCGGAATGAAAACTAACCTTAAATTGACATTTCATCATGGTTATGGATAGAATTCCATCAAACTGAATTGTATGAAACATATTTTGCTTGGACTACCGCCATATCAATGTGAATTCAACGCTATTGAATTAATTTGGGCAAATTGCAAGTCATACATACATACAATAAATTTATTGATAAAGATAAGTATTTAGATAGCTCTGTTGTAAATATGTGGAAAGAGGCACTGCAACAATGTCATCAACAAATTTAGGAAAAATGTGTTAGGCATACTCATGAATTATAGAAAAGTGGTATGTCCGAGAGCAAAATATAGTTGATATTAGCATTCAATCAATTACCATAGATATAAATACTGGTGATACCTCTGATTCTATGAGGAAAATTAAATGAAATTTATTGTATATATTTATGAGTCTTAAATATAGATATTTAAAATATTTATTATTTATTTTCACAACCCAAAAGATTTCTATTTTTCATTGTTGAACCGTATGGGTGGGACGGCCCAATAGTAATGGTTGCTAGCCATAACACTTAAAAGGCAATTCTGATTTGCAAAGTTTCTACTGAGGAAATTGTTATTAATTCTAACTCTTATGCAAGTAAATTTGCGGAATAACCCTATAAAACTCTGGAATACTAACAGTTTTTTCAAACTAAAGGTTTAGGTAGCATATCGCTAAATGGCTGTGAAATATTTACAAATATCTAGCTTCAATAATAAATAACGCACACCGTCATTTTAGCCACATCCTAATTGAAACATCAATCTACGACCTACGTGTAATTTAATGTATTGATGTATTGCGTTTGTATATGAATGATGACGCATGGGAAAAGATTCACCGAACCAACTGTAGCTGAGTGCTACGTAGCTGACAGATTTAACCGGGCATTGATAAACCTGCCCTCAGAAAGAGAATAATGGTAGTGACTTTGCTGACTGTACTGCTCTGTACAAAACTGAAGTTTGAAATACTGCTTACAAAATTTACACAAAATTTACCGGACCGGTAAATTTTAAATAAAAAACGCTATTAAAGGGTCAAACAATTTATTTATATATGTTCGACATAATTCTATCTATTTGAAAGAAGCTTCATAGTAATTATATAAACGATATCCTTCAAACATATTTCCGATATCTGATGTATAACTAAAAAAAATTAAAACAAAAACGGATAACATCAAATATTCATGTGTTATTTCCCGAAGAAATCAAACAAATATCTTACTTCGGGAAAGTCCGCTTTACAAAAAATTATATAACTAAATTATTTATATAAAAAGCGACCAATCAATTAATTTTACACATACTTAACAAAAATTAACAAATCACGAAGAAAGACCATACAAAAATATCAAATACATATTTGAAATATTAAAAATATACGTTTTGTTTTTATATATTTTATACAAAAACAGAATGTTACAAGAATCATTGAATATCGAGTTATAATTAATGTGCATAGGTACAAATTTATTAATTTTATTAAGCAACAGAGAAGTGTGGAATACTGTGGAAGGTAGAGAGAAAAGGTTAGTTACATTAAATAAGAATTGAGTAGAAGCACCAAATATATTAATAAAAACCGATAGAGCTTTGACGAGGTGTTCGAATTTAGAAGAATATGCCAATTGTATGAATTTTTTTTGTACCTACGTAATCTTAATCGTCACCTTAAAAAAACATACTCTAAAATTTGTTATTGCCGGATCACGCACATAATTTTTAGCGGGTGATTTCAAATCTAATCCATTATTAGATATATTGTTATTTTCCTTTCTCCTTTACAATATATTTCACACTAAATAAATGAAGTTAGATTTAAACTCGAGCACACTCTGTTTTGTGGTTAAAACAAAACATTTTTAAGCATGTTAAACTAACTTAGTCTCTTTTAAAAATTGATGTCAGAAATTAAAAAATGATTCTCCATTCAATAGCCTACACTTCTTGTAACAGTCTGCAATACAAAAAAATAAACTAAGACAATTTTTAGTCAGAATCTGATTCAAGTAAAACGATTTTGTTAGTGGGTGAAAAATCGATGCCACATTTTAAAATTGCAACAATAATTTCAATTCAAAATAACAAATTCACTTTGAATACATATGAATTAAATAAATAAAAACAAAGAACATGAAATTAGCGTAAATATGATTTTTTTGAATGTATCACACAATTAATATCAAAAATTGTAATAGGTGTAATGACATTTGTGTAAAACAGTTATTTTTTCTTTGTAAAGAATAAAACCAAGTTGACATTTAAAAAAAGAAAACCTGTGTGCTGTACCTGCGTCTGAAAAACTATGTAAACCTGACTCCCATGTGGTACTTCCCTGAGGTAATCTCGCGAATCTGATTCATGGTGAGCAAGGCAGCCAACCATTTACACGGTGCGAGGATTGATGAGCGAATCTGACATTTAAACATTTATTGCGTATCGAAACAATTAAAATTGGCCAAGTTACAGGTATTTTTCGACAGGAAGGTTGAACCACTGCGGGTGATCGACTGCGAGGTCCAACCCTTTTTCAAAAATCGCACGGGTTAGCTCATGCAGTTTTCGATTTTAAGGAAGCAAGGACATCACAAAAAGATAGTCAAAAAAGGGCCCAAGACTCTTAATCAGCTGACGAAGGAGTCTGTTATGATCCAGGGCTCGCTGATTAAAGGTAAGACTGGCGAAAATCGCACCGTCAGCTCAATAACTGTATGGTTACTCTCTCTTGCGATTAACTCGAAATTACATTTTTGACCTGGTAATTGAGAAGCCACTGGTGGAACCCTATTTCTATACCATGCTAATAAATACATTATTAAAGGGTATAGAATATTGTCGACATTTTAGTTTATTCACAATAGTTTGATTTACAATCACACAAAATCTCATTACACTTATTAATTAAATGAAATTACATTAAAAAAATACATTTTACGCCCAACTCGTCTAAAATCGGAAATAGATTATTTTAATTTAAAAATTTCCCTTTCTACATACATTCTTTTCGGTACATCATATGACAAATTATTTTCAGGTGTAGAAAAAAAATATATAACCTGAAAATGTTCGCATATAATGCAATGCACACAAATAACATTAATATTTCTCCAATTTTTAACTTTGAATTATTTAAAAATTGTTCCACGATTGAAACTTGTTTGTTTAAAGAAATTATCAATTAATTTGATTTCTATTATTTGGGCCAAACAAATTTTTTTAAAAGTAATATAAGGCTGGTTGAGAAATCGCGCAATTCATGCTGTAAATCCCACATTTATATAGTTATATTGTTACAGCGTAGCCTCTGTGGGTTGCAGTGGAAGGCCAAATAAACCCACTCATCTCAAACCTCTCTAATCTAAGCCTATAGAAACATAACCCTATATTTTTCCAACAGTGAGAATTTCCGAGTATAATTCTTGCTTGGATACGGTCTTTTTTATATAAAATACTATAACTTTTCACATACTTTAGTTTTTGAAAAATTAGAAGAAAAGGCTGATGTAACGGTTACACTATTTGATGAAGCTATCAACATTCTCTAAAATGTTCTTATCAAACATGTAACAAACGTTACAAATACCCAAAAAGTGAATGTAATTCTACCTCACTATAATAAAAACTATATTTTTTCAATAAAAACTATGTTCCGAAACATATTTAAATGGAATCTTCATATATACTTTAAATACAAATTTTGCAGTTTCATTTAAAAAATATTTCCTCTGATATAATCAATTATACATCGGTATTTTACAACACTTGGTTATGAAGATTTTTCATCAATATACTGCAATATTGACATCGTTTCCAAATATTAGTCTCTGGAATAAATTCCATCGTCAAAACGTCAACTTCAACATCATTGTCAATTTGTCATGTCATCCAATGATGTATTTATTTTTTATAAATGAATAATTATTAAGCAATTGTCACTTTGGATATGTAAAAGAAGTCGTCTGGATAAAAATGTTGAAATTCTTGGTGAACTTTGACCGGAAATCGTCGAGTTGGTACCATTAGAGCAGCTCCACGATATTCGAACGGTTCAAAGAACGCTATTTTGACACCTTCTGTGACAAACGAATTCTTGAAAGAAAAGTTTCCCCGGTTAAATAGGTGCAATTGTCGAAACGACCTAATAATTGAAGAATGGAGTATACTAGACAACATGTGCACTGGCGATGGTTCTGTCAAAAGAACTGGAGACTTTCCTCAGAAACTGGGTAGAAGAAAGAGGACTCAATACATTTTTTTGATCTCATTGAATGTCACTCCATTATACGTATACATTTGGAAGAGAATGTAACTTTGTAGACAATTAGGATATGTCTTTGATAGATTATTAGTGGAGTCAAAGCTAAAACTCTCGTAAATATTCTGCAAATGCTACAGCAGTACTGGTATTTTGGGATTTTAAATAGGTGCTGCAAGACGAGATTCAGATGCAGAACGATGTGATGAACATGCAAGTACAATAAGATGGGACCTCTGGAGGTTAAAATTATAGGAGCGGGTAAACATACAACACGGCTCCTTCAACTGCGCATGACTCAAGACTTAGCCAAATTTAGTAGTAACATAACAATATTGAAATAAATATGTAAATATCAGAAATATAAAACTAAAAAAAAGAAAACAAGAAAACCCAGGCCGAAACCCGGTTGATCAAAGTGTATAGAAATATCAGAAAATAAGAAATAAAAAACTAAAAGAAAAAACCAAAAAACCAAGCACCTAACCGGGTTTCGAACCTACGACCTCTGAGTTGTAAGCTGAATACCCTACCAACTGCGCTAATCAGCTCACATTCAGTCGTATAGAATAGAAGGTTAAAGGCTACTTGGATGCATGCGCACCCCAACAGCTAAATTTGACGTGGTGGGTGGAGCCGTATTGTATGTTTACCCGCTCCTAAAATTATGATCAACTAGATAAATTCCAATGGAATTAAAAACATTGTGTGCATGATTATACCTTGAAATGAAAATATTAAAATACATACGGATAAAACCAGGAAGCAACTATATCCATTGAAACCTAAGCGCGACTGTCATTCGGAAAGGTTTTGTATATTGATTTGCTTGATCAATATCGTATTTTGAATTTTTCAATTCTCCCCAGCGCTGTTCACTTCTACCATTGAGTGAAAAATTATAGAGATTATTCTTCACACAGTCAAGATGGTGAAAGCACAAAAAGTACTGAAATTACGGTAAAAAATTATCTATTTGTCACTTTTCTACTATTGAAGCATGGGAAATGTTCCAAATCTTTAATGCCGATGTTTTCATATGCAAGCAAAAAAAATTATAAACATATATCATTTCAAACAAAACAAATCTTTAAAATAAAAACTGACATACAAAATACGTCATGAAAAAAATTATTAAACTAGGTATAATATTAGCGCGTCTTATTGATTAAAAATATTTTAGTAATATTATACTACTAGTTCATCAACTGTTGCCGATTCATTTTTAATCAATATAAATTTCAGCAGTTAACACAGAAGAATGCCAATGCAAATTCATAATAAGGTATAGCAAAAGCCAAATAAAGGTCGTAGTTTTATTGCATGTGTTGCTACATTTAACCATATACGTAACGATTCAATCATGGTGGTTCCAACTGAAATATAAAGAATTATTTAATGGTAGTACCACTTCTTTGAAAAGATTGCTCGAAGAACTTGGGTTTAAGTGGATGAGGGATAACCCACGACGAGGACTCATTATAAAAACATATTTTCTTTTATTACTGGTGTTTTTATCTTTATTATATTTATTATTTGGTAACTCAGTAATAAGCTCACTACTTTTATTGTGGAATTTCTTACTTCGTGAAATCTATTCATAAATGTTGTTAACAAAAAACACAAATGTAAAAACATTATCGATAATTTTGTAGTTTTCATTTGATATATTGTGAAATACATTTACGGTTTTTGTTTACTTCAATTATTTTCTGTTAATTTCCATATTTCATGAACAACCTGACAGCGCTGCAAATGTTCACAATGATGACGTAAACGCACTTTATTTGGCATTTGATATATTAAGGAAATCAACTTTTTATTCGTACCTACTTAATTTATCTGAATAAAACAATTACAAGAATATGATTACATTTTCCAAGTATTGTACATAAATCGCTTTAAAACAAAGATGCGAATTACAAAAAAAATTATTAATAATAATAAGTTAGAGGAAAATGATAAAATTATAAAGCATAAAACATTATTCTCTTTTAATATTTTTCACACATATTTTATTGAATACCATACGTAATTCACTTTCAAGTTTCAAGCTAAATACGCACGGTATCGTTTCAATTAATATTTTTGTTTAAACATTAGAATTACAATCAACAAAATGTTTTTCTAACAAAGATCTTTTGTCCGGTTTTAAAATATTAAAGCGATTGCAGTGCTTGTCGAAAATTGGCGCAGGTATTGTATCTATAGGCGATGGGATTTTGCTGACTGCATCTATTTGTTGCGCCCAACTCACCAAGAAATTGGACCAAGTGTTTTGCTGTTTTTCCGTTACGGAATCTGATGATAGAAGACATTCAGCTCTTATTAGTAACACTACTAACGCTGACACACCAAACTAGAAAAAAGTTAGATTTGAATATACCGTATTTCCTATTTTAATTTCATCGTCATTTTTCACGTTACTACAATAGAGTACACGCATATTTCATATTTTGCTCAGATATTAATTTATAATAGTTAAGTTGATATCAAAAATTACTAATAATAGGAAATAAACCAGTTTCCATTGGAAATTACTTTCAAATTTTTAAATAAAATTCAAATATCAATGCACTTTCCGACCAACACCCGAGGATTTCCGAACGCTACCGATGATACATGTGATGTCATACCTCTTGTTTGTTTACTTGTGTCAATATGGCCGGTATTGCATTAGGTTCTGTGTAGTTCTGTGTTTATATTGTATTTTAATCAACTATTAATTGCTTTATTGGCGTGAAAATATAATTTATATGTTTGTTTGAGACCATTACGTGTTTGTGTGTATTTTTTTATTTCTAAAAGTCAACGTAAAGTGGAAAGTGGACATAAATATTCGATATTTCCGAGGATGTTTTAAAACTTTTGGAAGGAAATATTTTATTCACTAGTTCAGTGACGATTCTTTCATATTGTGAGTGAAAATATGGCTAGCGAAGGTTTTGTAAAAGCACAAACTTATAACTTGCCCAATGTAAATCCATGTCAGCTGCTTTAACGCAGAGGAAATAAGAAGAGTTAAAGCATTATCGTGAGTACGATTATATATACATAATATATACCAACCATATTTCGATGTGTGGTCGTGAGAGAATATCGTCTTTGTTTCGACGCATAGCTTGCAACCATAATACTTTTCTTAATTGTATTTTTGCTTGCGCCACCAGGAAATGTAACAAAATATTTTGTCTGGAGTTTTAATAGACATTGATTTACACTCTGGAACAATGCAATACTTGGAATCCAAAGTTTTTTTCAGCTTTATCCATTTTTAAAGCTTTCAAAAACAAATTAGGTCACAACTCACAACTCAGTGCGTGATACACGAATAAGAACGTAAACAAATGACGTCACTCCATTGGGCAGCCATCTTTAGGACGTAAAGCGCGTTTTGGCGGACTTTCAAATTTTATTAAAGTTGTTTTAAAATTGAAGTTCATATTTTTTGGAAAAAATGGGATGCAAGGTGTTAGGAGACCTGATAAAGCGTCAATTCCCATCAATAGCAAAATTTATGCTTGTACCCTATTGTAAACGTTGGCAAAAGTCCACAGGTATGAAAATAGGTCAAGCAATAGTAAGTTTATGACAATAATCCTAGTATAAAACGGACTGTGCCATTATGTAAAAGACATTATGCAGTATGAACTTGATATTTTCGACTTGTAAGTGTTACTAACGAAATACATTTAAAACGAAAAAACGTCATTTTTTTAGTGAGTAAGAGTAATGATGTCAAAAGGTGAATTGTAGATAATAAAAATACAAATACAACACGTTTTTCAGCGAAGTGATTGGATAATTAAGAGCGAAGAAAATTCGGAGACTGGAGAATTTGTAATTTTTCCAAAAATCCATATCTTTATCATTATTCAAGTTATAGCGATGATACTAGAAATAGAAAGTCGTGTGAATGTGTATGTGTATTATTATATATGAACATCGAATCTCCCTAATTGGGTAACCATTTACAATAAGTATATGCGGAATACTATAGTTTGCATGCAAAGTGTACATTTAGTTTCAACATTGGCTTTTCATATATCTGAAAAGAAAAATAATTGATAATCTTACCTTATTTAGTAAAACAAAATACAAAGGTGATTTTCCCACGTGACTTAAAGGTGTACTTCTATTATTTTCTTGTCTCACTACTTCCACCAAACCAGTAACAATATCCAAGACTTCCAACATATTACTTGATTGTACGTACCTATAAAAAATGTATTATAACTAAGGGGTCTATTCTGTAGGTATGTAATGTGTCAATTTTTGTTATAAGATTAATTATTTCGGTGAGAATTTTGGAAATTGTTGAAGAGGAAATTGATTCGTCTGCCAAATATTTGTTTTCTCTAAATAACACGTTATTTTCTATAACGCCTATAGTATATTACATAACAAGAGATGTAAGTTGCTTATTACATGCGAATAGAATTGTTGCACAAGAGCCGCGTAGCGGCGAGTGTGGTGATTCTATGAGCATGTAATAAGCTTACAACTCTAGTTGTGTACTATACTTTTTCTACGAACTTCATTAATAAAAATAAAACGCATGAATAACATGTACATTCACACTAACAGCTAGTGACAGCGAGTTTTATTAATTATTAAACGTCGAAACAACCTCCACTAACTCGTTTCCATGGTTATTCGAAACCATTGACTGACTAGGCTTTGGTGATAAATTGTTGTTTTTCTAGAGCTGAAGCGTAGTTTTTTTTATTACGTACTAGTCATTATGTGTCAGTATCCGTAATGATCTATTTACTTAGTAACCAAATAGTAGGTTTACTAGTGTGAGAGTAGAAAAAGTATATTTCGTATTTACTTCTAGTTGTTTTGTTTGATCATTTCTTTTTTTCTTCCATATTTTTAAATAAGAAATTCATAACCTCAGCTCATTGACATACAAACGTCAATCCTTTACTTAACTCTTAGAACATAAAAACAGACAGGAAGGAGCATTCACCAAATAAGTTTGCGTCCAAATAGGAGGTTGCAAATGGCGAATAGTCGTTTTCGTTTTGACAGTGGCGTACTGTTTGTATAGGGTAAGAGATATGTGAAATTTTAAAATTGTAGCTTATTGAAATGTATTAAATATAAAACTATAAGCTATCCTATACAAACAATATTGTCTATTGAAATGAATGAATGAAAATACGAATATAGAATAATATTTCTGATAATACTTTCGTTCAAACTTATTTTCACCAAAAAAACTACATAAACAAGGCATGTTCTTTTATTCACCGGTAGATCCACCAATCGACCAACTGCGTTTTAATATTCATTGGTGGATTGTAGATTGAAGAAATGACGCGTTCATTTATTACTGTTGCATCAACCAAAATTGCAAACCACTCCACCGTTGTATCGAGGTGGTGGATAACTTTGGTGGTTCACAAAATGACAGCTCAACCTCAAAAAACTAACGATTTTTTGAAAAAGTCAAAGAAATGGACGAATTAATAGAAATAAATTTAAAATGTGTTAACAAGGTATTGACGGCGCTATTAACAGAGTCAGAACTTGAAAAAATTTCAAGTGGAACTATCAGATGAACTGCTAATAACAACAATCAACTTAGAAATAGATTGTCAGTGGTCAGATGATTTAGATAATAACTGCGTTTTTTAATGTGCCACTGATGACTCCAGCATGTCGTTGCAGCGGAGACTGACGTCATTCAACCAATGGTGAATAGATGATGTAAAAAAAACAATCTACGTCAGTAAACGTCTACTTCACAAATGAGTCATAATTAGGGTGTTGCAAATGGCGACTTCCGTCGCATTTTCTTATACAGGTAATGAGTAACAAGACTCCTTCCTGTCTGTTTTCTGTTCTAAGATCTAACCATAACAAAGAGCCATAGCCTCAAATTGCAGTTAAAAGTTGAACAACGTTGTCACATTGCAAAATATTTCAAATTTGGTGAAAATATTGACATGAAAACGTAAAAAAACTTTCACACTTTATTTACATTTATAGGTTTGTACTTATTAAATAACATAGTAGTATGGATTTTGAAGACATTAACGGGTATGTATTTATATAGAATGGATATTAGCTATGATCTTCATCACTTAATTATAATGTAATTCAAAAATCTGACAACGCTGTGATATTTTGCTCTACTGCCCATTTGAAAACGTCCAATTTTCGTTATCATCAGAAAATGGTCAACGAAAAAGATACAGAATAACGTTTCAAAATGTTTCGTTCACGCTTCCAATCGTTTGTAAACGAAACCTTTGGAGAACGAAATATTACAGAATAGACGCCTAAATCTATTTTTATTATATCGATTTGTAGGTAAAAATTACAAAATAAAGTGTTCAAATTTCCTACTCCTCGATAAACATGATGGTAGAATGTTAAAAGAGATCTGGGGTTCCAAAATCTCAATTTTCTTCGGCTAAACAGTCTAGGAAAGCACATAGCAGCCCCTCTCACATAAAAAGAACACTTGTGCCCGTTTACACCGTTTGGAATTTCAGCACGCCTTTCGTAAGTTATGCTTATTGCGCTTATTGAACCGCTGCAGCTTGAACATTCCTTGTAAAGAACCTCTTACCGCCTTGCGTATATGGCGATACTGAGAAAATCTAACTGTTTAGATTTGGCATTGTAACGAGTGACAGTTAACTTTCGTCCTTGTGAAATGTGATAAATACAAAGACAATTAATGTTTAAAAATAGATGGATACATTTTATTGATTAATCCAATATTTTAAGAGTTATCGGCCGAGATAGAGCCGGATAATTAAATGAGCAATAAATAGACAACGGTAAGTTTCAAAAAAAAAGTATAGGGAAAAACAAAAGGTGCAAAATTTTATTCTCTACCATAATGGTTAGGTGCAAAGTTCCCGAGATATCGACCAATATGGTTAGGTGATTTTATTCCCAATAAGTGTTCCTAAATCTTATAAAAATATAAAATTATATCGGAAATTTAGTTGGCAAGAAACCACTATTTTTACTGGCGCAAACAGTTTATCAAATGAGTTGTAAAAAGTTGGTTATATTACCTTCTGAAAAACGGATAGAATTTGGGTAAAATATTATCACCGGCAGTGTCTCTTCTTCCAATTAGTGGTAAACTAAGCAAAACTTTACTCCATAACTCCAATAATTGCGCACCAAACATATCTAATGTAAGATGTGGCAGAAGTCTCAAAAGCAGCATCTGAAAATGTATTATTATTTTTGTTATCAATTAACAAGATCAAAAGAAAAAGAACTGGAATTCCTACAAGTATAAGCTTACGCAATACAACAAAGAAATTCGTAAAGCCAAAAGGAACTCATGGAGAAGATTTTGGGAGGACATCTCGGATGCCCCCGCATGCTTACGAATCCACAAAGGCAAAGGATGGGATAACCAGAAAAGAAGTAGTTTTATTAGGAAAGCAAACGGTATCTATACAGAAAGCAAAGAGGAGAGTTTAAAGGATCTTATAAACTCCCACTTTCCAGCCTCATCAATCCTGGCCACCAAATTAGATGGGCTATAAACAAATTTCAACCATTTAAATCTCCAGAGACAAGTAGGAAACGATGTATTAATACAACACGGGAATCGGGAAAACATACCGGAAGTTTGGCAAAAGGTTCAAGTAATTTACTGTTTGAATTTTGTGTATTGTGTGTGTTGTGTGTTATTATTATTATTGAATTTTTATTTCGTTTGTATTGATGTATTTATTTGTTGGGCGCCAATGATTTTAAGAAATTTATTTTATGGTTTTTGGTATCATACACCACTTACCGGTTTTGAGGACTCTTTAATACTTAGGTTGGGTTCAGGTATTGAATACTTTATTTGATTTTTTAAAGAGAAATTTTCTGATCAGTTCTTTTTACCTTTTTTTTATTTTTATCACTTTAATTATATTTGAAAAGTTTTAGGCCGGTCCTGTGTCCTTGATATTGTTTGGTAGTGAGCTAAGTTTTGCCAACCTTATCGAAATGAAAGAAAAATAAGTTTTGTAATCTGTGGAATATTAATAAATTTATTATTTAACTGTAATGCGTATTAATACAGATTTGAAAAGTAAATATGCAAAGACAATTTTAAAACTCTATGTAAAAGGGATAATATACAAATTATTCTTATGCTACTGGTTGAAAACATCTGTTTTTATCAAAACGGACGATTCTACGACCACAATGATGAGAAATAAATATCAAATTTGTATTATCACCACACACATGTAAGTTGATGATTCAAATTATAGTTTATCAAATACCTTTTTTCTTCTACGTTTTTAAATTCTAATAATTACTTCCTTTTATGTTTCAGACCGCTATGGGCCTGTCAGTCCTTGATTGGGATTGCTTCGCTCTGATTCCGTCGTCAGTTTGGAGAATTTTCAGTATAAATGGCCTCTTAGAGTTTCCATTTATGGTTTATTTGAAGGTTTCATTAATTTAAAAGGAAATTTACGATAGAATTTTAACAGGAACTTGTTGTAAAAGGTTAGTAACACTTTTTCACTATATATTTTCACTTCTTACTTTATTGTGACTTGAATTTTAATTATTTTAACAACATAAAAAGAAATTTTCTTTTCAATTCTGTATCTCTTTTAGCTAAGTCACGCCTTCTTCCCCGTTTCTAATCAATAACAACGTAATTCTCCTTTTTTTTAATCAACAACCATGTGTCCCTTAGTTTTAAGTTTTTTTTATATCAGCTGACCAATCAAATTCATTTAATAATTTTTATTACTTGACTTGAATGTTTAATTATATGATCTTTTTTTATATGAAAGTTTATTATTAAGGTCTTTAAATACTTCATTGTTGTTTTTATCGTTTAATTCCAAAATTTTAAAATTTATTTGACATTTGTTTTTATTTCTGTTACTAAGGTCCTTTCTTCCGTTCGATTTGACAAATCTAAGTTAACTCTTAGTTAACTATGTTCATAAATATACTCTTTCTATTTTTACTAATGTCAGATTTTATAACCTAACTAATATTTTTTTTATTTTTTAGGTTTTTTCTTTTTAGATTAATCATTAGCGAAGAAACCTTTTATAAAGCTTTTGAAGATTCTGAAATTATATGAAAAGGATTTTGATAAATTAGAAAGAAGCTATCAAGATTTCTGTTTAAAGTTCGGTTTAACGTTCAAATATACTTCAGGTGATTTGTTTATTTTTATTTTGTCAAGTTTAATTCAAATTTTAGTTTATTTTTTATTAGTTACATTATAAATTTCAAACTGTCTTCTCTAGTTTGATTTATTTTTGTTTATTGATTAGAGAAATTTCCCTTTTATATAGTTTTTATTTTTAAAATTTTATACTGAAATAACCCTTGTTTGGTGTATGTGATGTATGATATTATTTTCCATATCATTACATACACATGGTAGGTAAAGTATCTGACTTAACGCAAAAGGCACACAGGCCAATATAAGCCTTCCTACAAAAAACGTTAGAAAGGTTACTGGACAGGTACGAGACGAAGTGTTAAAGGATAAACTCCTAAGCAATCGTCAATATACCTAACAACCAGGAAAATCCAAGGATATAGCGCTGGCTGATCTAAACAGGATTATCTAAGAGTCAATAGAAGAGATAAAGATAGCGATGGCCACTTTCCTGGACATCGTTGGAGCATTTAATATTGATACAACAAATTCATTGCTGTTCAATTAATATTTAATCGAACTGATGTCATTCTAGAAGAATTTGTGGTTTGATTTATCTAAATAAATAACAAAAAAAATAATGAAGACACCACAAGGAACATACAGAAGATATGAAAATTTATTATTTTACAATAAAACAAAATTAGAGTCTAGCAACAAAGCAAATATGGTTACCGCAGAGTTAAAATAATTTGCACAATACTAACCTTTCCTTTTCTAATATTAAGATAACTACTAATTTTATCTTCCTGTAGAAAACATTGACTGATTTTTACGATATAGTCAAATTGATGTTCTACAACGAGTTCACTCTCCAACTTAAACAATCTTAAAACTTCTCGTTTTTGTTCTGCGGTGGGTGCTAATTCTAATTCTCTAAGTCTAAAACAGAATTAAAAATGCATATATAGAAACTCACACATCAAAGGTTTGGATGTAAACAACTACAGTCAAGTAAGTAGAGGAAAATTATGATCTACCACAATTATAAATAAAAAGAACAATCGATTTACAGAAATCAACATAATATACACAGACATTAAGGTGATGATACGAACATAAACTTACCTCTGTTTTTGTTTCATTTCCCTAAGCTTGTCCATATTGCTTGTATACAAAGGATTGTTGATATCTTCTGCTTTAAGAAGCAAAGCATACAAAGCTTCTAGTTCAAGCAGTAATTGCTTTGTTTTCCTTGTATCTTTTGATACTTGAGGACTATCGGTATCTTTCTCATGGGTAACAATGTCCATATCGATAATCTTCCTTGGAGCTGTCACTGAACCACACTAAAAACATGAAACATGCATGGATATGAGAGCTTGACATTTTTGTATGTGATAATCGACTAGTAGAATCTTAATAATTCTCTTATTTGCTACAACTATCCCATGTCTGTCAATGCATGTACACTTCTAGCGAAAAACGGGAATAATATATTTTACTTATTGATAGGTATGGTTGGAATAATACCCTTTTTGGTGTGCGTCATCGATTATGACGTATATCCGGGTTTTTGGCATGTCGTTTATTTTATTTGCTATTTTGACATAAAGCTAACCTTAAATTTGATAAATAAAATCATCAGGATCGCATTCAGCCAAATTCGAAGAGGCTATGAAATTAATAAATACCAGCTTTTTTTCTAACTGAAAATACTTGAGAACTTCCAAAATGCTGATGTTTTTCCGTGTATCTGGGCATATTTTTGTATTATTTGAGTAAACTTAACAATAAGATTAATATTCACTTTTCATAAATAATAAATGACCGTAAACAACAAAGAACAGACCTTTCGAGAACTTTCAGTGTGACAGTAGAAAAATACGTAAGACACATTGCAGCTCCGAAAGTATCGCCTTCATAGTATTTTGATCCCTCGATTGATAGGTTGTGCTTGCGTAATCTAAACATTAACCAATAAAATTTTAGCAAGTCAAAGATTAGGATTAACGTTTGTAATACATTTAAACGGTTCATTATTGTGATATTTTGATTGGGATTAATCAAAGACCTGCCTTTTTTTCCATTTCTTCCTACATAATGTGTTAGAAGGACATTAACAATCGATGACCCACACCAAGAAGGGTATTATTTCAACCATACTTATTTTAAATTGGAGATTGAGAAAGTATTCTCCATATTTAATGAACACATAAATTTTAAAGCTTCAATCATATCACAAAGCCATGATAAACATAAATATTTGCAGCTATACTAGTTTATCTGATGTAAATATGAAAACCAAAAATAAAATGAATCCATTTTAAAGGTTTGCTCGATAGACAAGCACAGTTAAAGCACTGTGTTCTTGTGTTATCATTTTTAAAATGTTAAGGGATTGCCTAAAAAACAAATTGAGAAGAGATCGGACTGATTTAAGGGTTTTGACAGGTGTCCTAGCAGGACACTGCCGCCTGAATGGGCACATCAAAAGGCTTAAATTAGTGGAGCAAGTAGAACGTACATTCTGTAAAATGGGGTGAAAGAAAAGCCTTCCATTCACATACTTGCATACTTAAAGAAACCCAGGGTACAGCATCTGGAAGGGAGACTGCAAGATAGATAGATGAAAACTTGCACAAACTGAAGTCTATGGATCTTCTTGAATTGCTACAAGAAATGAGACTAAAGGAACTAGTATTATCTGAGATTTTCCTTGGGTATGGAGTAGGATGAATGGAGGAGCACAAAGGTTGAATGTTTACCCAAAATATATACATACTGACATACAAAGGGTTGCTGTTTTTCACGGACTATTACCCTCGTCTAAATTTCCAACAATTGCAAACGAGAGCAATGTTGAATTACAAATAGCTTCTAGATGAGAGAACTGTGTGACAGCACCTTCCATCAATTTTTTCGAGTTTAATTGCGTCAAAACTTGACAGCTGTTGTCACAAAAACTTACAATACCCTTGATAACGCGAAACAATTTTTCCGATTTTATTTCCAATAAATGTTGTAATATTGTGTTTAAACAGTGCTAGTCAGCTTATGCAGTGAAAATAAGTCACATTGGAAGTGAATCCATTATTAACATTGATCTGGCGATTGAGAAAAGTGTAGCGTAAAAAACCGTTAAGACCCATACGTCAAAATGGAAACGGCTTGCGGAATTCTGCAAGTCAAAGAAATACCAGCTTTTGGAAACTACAAGTTTAGAGCATCTAAATCTAATCCTGAAAGATTGGGCGTGGAATATGAAGATGGAAAACTATAAAAATTAAAAAGAACTAGTAGAGAAGACAAGGTGTATCACCGTTGCGAAAAAATGCAAGAGATGTATTTTATGAAGAGGAAAATAATTTTTGATTTAAAGATATTATCTTTCAGTCTAGTAGGGAAGCTCGTAATGCGAAACGAAGCAAGATGTGCGCCAATAAAAGAAAATCGAGCACTGCTTAATTAAAATTGAAAGAATAACTATTTTATTATGGGACGAATACACTCAGGCGGAACACCAGCTAAAGTTTTACCATATCGCTTCAGTAGAGCTTGCAGCACTCATGCTTCTTGTTAAATGGTTACTTACGACAACAATATAATGTGGAGGTGTGAGGTTCAAATGTGTCACTTACCTGCAACTTTCCCAGAGAGTTTTCAAATTGTAATGGTGTATACACTCTCGGTGTCAACGTGTTTTGATTTTCCTGT
The DNA here is from genome assembly GCA_910591685.1 of Galerucella tenella. Classification (NCBI taxonomy): domain Eukaryota; kingdom Metazoa; phylum Arthropoda; class Insecta; order Coleoptera; family Chrysomelidae; genus Galerucella; species Galerucella tenella. The sequence continues at coordinate 57,432 of CAJUYH010000254.1, read as the reverse complement.
CTATCGCTATTTCTATGTATTCTCTTTATATGATGCATGTTGCGTTCATTTTCTTTGTTACTCTTGGCCTTTCTTTCTTTAAATATCTATAAATTTAAAACAAGTTACAACAGAATATTGGTAATATTTAAGACTGTTACACTAATAATATAAATTGTCAAGCTCAAAGGGACAAAGTATGATGAAGGAACACCCAACGTCACACTACCTTGATCTGTAATTAATTATGAAGAGCCCTAAATATTTATGGATATTCTAAATTATAACAATTATAAGTTTTCATACAGCACCTTGTATAGTGTAACTTTAATTGGACCATTGTTTTTGAGCTGCAGCGTTCTTCGTCAAGACATCAGCTGCGCGGTTACCTTAAGACTTACAATGGCCTTTGATCCACGACATTGAGACTTAATATGAACCTCGCCAAAACAATCTTAATAGCCTGCACTAAGAAAAGAAAGCTTAACCTCAAAACCGTTAAACTTTATGGAAGTGAGTTTGAATAGGGACAATATATCAAGTATCTAGGACCTGAGCATTTATTTATTTATTAACGGGTAATACTCAATATTTTATAAAAATAGAGACAAAATAAATTATAATAACTTAGCTTGAAAAAAACAACAATTACTACAAAAAAAAACAGATGGGCTTACTGCGCTACCTCAGCTGCAGGCAGCCAATGATTCAATTATTAATAATAATAATGTTTCTTTATTTCTAAATTAACCTCATATATATATATGTACATGTATACACAAAGCTAAGAAAGGAATGACGTCAAAATTTCACATTTTAGTAAACATGGTTCAAGTAGTCATTTATATTGTACGGTTCTAGATCTAAGAGCAATTTTTTTACTTTTGTTTTGAATAGATTTTGGTTTTCTAGTGATTTAATAGCATTCGGTAGCTTATTAAATATTCGTATACACATATAAGATGGGTTTTTTTCAGTCAAACTGAGTCGATGTTTAGGATAGTTTATGTTGATCGATCTGGTTTCATATCTGGTGTTTAAATCTTTGTTTATTTCAAATTTGCTTTTGTTCCTTTTTAAAAACATCAAGCATTCATATAGATATAGACCATATACAGTGAAAATCCTCTTCTCTCTGAAAAGTCCTCTGCATGACTGTCTAAAATCCATCTTATATATGATTCTCAGTACCTTTTTTTGAACAATAAAAATATTTTCTACAGTGGTACCCATTCCCCAAAAAATCAGTCCGTATCGCATGACAGATTCAAAATTGGCATAGTATAGCGTTCTTAATGTTCTTTCATTTAGGTATCTTGCAGTTATTCTAATTGCATAGCAAACCTTGTTAAGTTTACTAGTAACAAACTCTACATGTTGTTTCCAGTCAAAAAAGCTGTCCAGTATAATGCCTAACAACTTTGTATGATGATTTATTTCCAAGTATTGTTCTTCTAATTTGATATATTCTGGTTTGTTTTTCCTACTGTGACTTGTACTAAAAATCACTAATTTTGTTTTCTCCTCATTGAGGATGAGCTTATTTTGTTCAAACCAGTTTTTCGCCTTTGTGTAGGTGTTTATCGCTTCCCTTGAAAGATTTTGCTCATTTTCTGCTCCCACAGCCAAACTTGTATCATCTGCAAATATGGTTATGCTCCCATTTCCATTTTCAGTTATGTAGCATAAATCATTCATAAATATTAGGAAGAGAATAGGTCCCGCAATGCTTCCTTGAGGTACTCCTGTGTTATTATACAATATGTCTGATTTTTCAATGAGTCCTTCACTCGCTATTTTCACTCGCTGGGTTCTATTTGAAAGATATGACCTAAACCATTCACCGGCATTTCCTCGTATACCATATATTTCCATTTTTTTTAGTAAGATATCCCTATCCAAGCAGTCATATGCTTTTGACAAGTCAAAAAACATACCAAACCCAGGTTTGTGTTTAATAAACCCTACAGAATACAAATAAAACAGAACACAGAGACAGATGCTGCAAATGCAATACGCATATATAGAGATGGTTCAAAAATAAAAGAAGGCTCAGGATGTGGATTTTACTCGAGTATAACAGGTATCTCAATTGCCACAAAAGAACTAACCAGAAAAGAAATTTCTGGCAAAAACAACAATCTGCACTGATAGTAAACAAGCCCTATTAGCCAACAGACAACGTGTTATGTCGGGGCTAGTACTAGAGTGCTACCAAGATTTAGCTAACACCTCGGCAGATAACAAGATTATCCTGAGGTGGGTTAAAAGGCACGACAGTAGTAAAGGTAATCGCATTGCCGATTCTTTAGCCAGGGAAACGGCTGGACTAAAAATTTTAGGACCCAGTGACACCTAGGGCCTAACGACTTCGACAATTGCGGAACTAGCCAAACGTTACACCCATGCTCAATCCCTTAGGAGATGGGATAGAACAAATGAACCTCATTCAAATGGAAAGAAATTTTATCAAATAAATGAACCCGCCCGAAGAATGTAGTGGTACGCTCACAATACAGAATTTTGAAGATTAGAATTCTTTTTGCAGTATTAGTTCCAATTAATATCGGAAGAAATGGGTAAGGCTAAAAAGAAGAGATGTAACCATTGGAAAGATCTAGTATGGCTAAGACTATCAAAGATACTCCTGGGAAACTACAACTAGGTAAGAGCCAATTATTGGCTAAGATAGAGTAACGTTACACTCTCTTTTGCTTTTATGCGGTATTGCCAGATATACTATACTTTGGCAAGTTTATCTGAAGCCGTGAAAGCAATGCAGTCGAAAACATTGCCACGTTTAACTATGAAAAAGCTAAAGTGCTAAGTATGTAGTGAGAATAATTGAAAAAGGAACTTTTTATTATTAGCAATATCAACAATATGATTAAACGTTAATTCTTTAATGTGCTTGTTTCCTTCGATTTTTTCTATTAACATTATTTTTTCAATTTATGAATATTAAAAGATGAACACTTTTCCAAATTTGTTACGGGCTTCTTCAAGCTCTGGCAGCGTTGTACGAAAACCATAATTACCACACCCTCCGAATTACATAATTGGTGATTTTTATCGAAAGCTGACTTCTTATTGGCAAGTGCGTGCGTGTGTTCTTCCTTCTCACTTCGTCAATTGACTGATATTGATCTATCCAGTGGCGTTGGTATTGTCAGTGACTTTGTATTTCAGACAAGCTTGCCAAACTATACCTTGATCATGATTTACTTTTAAAGGTGGGATATTAGAAAATAATTAAACATTAGATTATACTAATATCAATTTGTGAATGTATGACAAATATAACTTCAACATAAAGATCTACTCACTGTGTAATAGTAGTCGTCGAAATATGGGGTTCCCGTATTCAATTGTAACATCTGTATATTCAACAACCACTGCTTTTCTCTCATCGACATTAGACCAGCATATTCATCTTTAGGTTCTCGATCTTTATGTTGATTTCTGTAATTACCACTGTCGTGTCTTGATCTAAAGAAAAGTATGAATGAGGAAGATAAGAAATACATACCGAATGAAATATTCTCAAGAAAGATGAAAATATATAGGGTGGGGCAAATTTTGTGTGAGACATAACAATAAGAAGTCACCATTTTGAAAATCTGATTATACAGGGAGTCCGGTAGCCTATCAGTTATATATTTTTTAAATGGATTACCCTATATTAGGAGGCTTTATTTAATTGTACATAAAAAAATAAAGGTGAATATGCAGAACCAAGACTGCACCTCATAATTAGTCCAAATTTTTGTGTATGCCTTTGGATTATCAACTATAATATCATTATTATTAAAATGTATGGTTTTTATTACATAACGCAATTACAAGAAATATTATGGCGGGGCAAACACCATGAAAATTAAAAACTGACTATAAGTTAGTACCCTAACCTAACCATGTCTCTCACTCATCACTTGTTACTTGTTATATCCGCATTATTTGTTATAGTAGGTTTTGGAAATTACTTGTATGAAGTCCCTCACCATAAAATTTCATTTAATAACATTATTTACTAACAAATAGCCTTTTCAGCTGCGACCCTGTTTCTATATAATTACCCAAGTAGTATAAACAAAGTGTTTTCTATCTTTCTCTTAAAATGTAAGAATTTCCTAACTATTTGATCTTTTGAATAAATTTATATACAAAAAATATTTCTCAACTAATAAAATATTATACACTTGATCATAAAATATCAAGTTCATTACCCTTTTAATACAAGGATTGTGATATGATTGTGACTTTGATATGTCATTCATTTTTGGAACACCCTGTATAATAAGAAATACTTTCAAAACGTGCACTTAGTACCTCTCATAGCTGTTATATTTCTTTTTTCTCTTATTTTTTGGGAATCGAACCTAATGTTTTTTATTTTTTATTTAGACTTAAACTTCAAAATATTATTGATTGTCTAGTTGTCATATTTTTCCGTTGTGTCAGATAGGGACCAAAAAATGTTTTTTATTACTAGTTAATCTTGACAACGGTAGCTGGAACGCTACCGAAACGTCGAAATAAAAAATAAAAAACATTATTGTGGTTTGATTCCCAAAAAATAAGAGAAAAAAGAATAAGTAATGCCACAAGGAACTTACAGAAGATATATTTATATTTCTTACATCAACTGCTCAAATTGAAGTAAAAATGGGTGAGAGAAACTAGTTCACGTTGTTTACTATTATTTTGGAATAAGAAATGTGCAATTTAAATTTCAACATGCTTAAAAATTCAAGTTTTTGATTAATGGTACTGACCTTTCTTTTTGTTGATGTTGAGAATGTTGATGCTGACTGATGTTGTTATGATGCAGCTGGGCTTGTTGAGGGTTCATATTTGAAATATTGGTCATGTTGCGTGTAGGAGGTGGCGGAAAAGTGAATGGATGACCAATCTGTAAGGAAATCCAATTTTAAATACACGTGCATGTCGACAATAAAAGTTATTAACAATTCTATAGGTTTTGTTTAATCCAAAACTATCAAGAACTTGAAACCATTTAATACATTCTTACATTAAATATGAAAATTTATGACACTTTAAGTACTCACTTACAGCATACAAAGGGTCCGTAAATATCTGAATACCTTAGTTTGTACGTTTGTACGTTTCGATGGGTTTTCGCGTAAAAATAAAATTTATTATAACAGTATTATAATTGTTGTCGAAAATTATAATAATAATTAAATAAATAAAGGAAATACTCTTAACATAACTCAACTTATGTTTATAAACGTTATTTAACTATTTTAAAAATAAATCTTGAACTCAATTTGCCGTAAACTAAATAAATCCACATCAAATTGCATAAAGTACTACTTAACCATTAAAATATTTTGCTTTCAACATTAAAATTTTACTCAAAAAACAATATTACAAAAAGTGTGTTTCAAGTTTCAACGATAAAGAAGCGTAGCATATAAAACGACGTTGCCAAATATTATAAGAAATCATAGATAAACAGACTTTATTAAATTATTTTAAAAATTCTTAAAAAATTGATGGTATCCTCCGAACAAACCTTGCTTTTAATCTAGGAGGAATGTTTTAAGAAGCCTCAATAACTCCACTAAAAGTTACTAGATTGGGAGAATGTACCGAAAGAGTCGTGTTTAGGAACTTGTATGAGCCATGAGCCCAAGGACGGATAACTCACAACGCCACGATTTTTCATCATTTGTCACGTGATTACTTTGACGTTTCACGTGCATTTTGTGACAAAATATACTATAATGATACCAAGTATTTTCATATACCAGTGTCTCTTGTATGTGAAACTTAGGGCTATTCACTAAGCAAAGTTGCTATGGATAGCAACTGTAAATTGTCGTTATGTTGCTATGCAAGTGGCTATGAGAAGTGGTTCACTGGCAACTGCTCCAGAGGTGTTGTTAACGAAAACTACTTGCGTCAGACACTTATTGGAATGTTTTTATTTATTTATGTGAATGGTTAAATATTTTAAATTGATAAGAATGGCATTTTCAGTACATATAGACTTTTTATTCATTCAATATGTGTGCTGCTAGACATTTGTCTAGATTTTAATAAATATGGTCACTTTATCAGAGAAAATTTAAGCACCGAAAGAAGATACTTGAGAGATTCTAGTAATCCTTTCGAATTGCCAGATATTACATTTAAGAATTTGTTTAGACTAAATAAAGAGATAGCTTTGGAACTTATAAATGAATTAGATCACTTTCTACCTGATGGACAACGGACGACACATATTCCCAATCATTTATACTGAAACTATTTGTGAACATATTGTTCCCAGAGAAATGAGGTTTCCAAATACAGAAGATGAAGTTCGAATCACTGTCTAAGAATTCATAAACAAATTCCATTTTCCTGGAGTAATAGGATGCATAGATTGTACTCATATTGCAATTATTAATCCTCCAGAGAATAATGAAATTTACCCTGGGGCTGTTTACTATAACAGAAAAGGATATGCTAGTATCAATGTCCAAGTGGTATGTAATTCAAAGCTAATTATAACTTCAATAAATGCTCGTTACCCAGGGTCAACTCATGATGCTGCTATATGACAAATGTCTTCGATCAGAGAACATATGGAGCAAAAATATTTTGAAGGTAGAGCAAATTTATGGCTTTTAGGAGATTCTGGTTATCCTTTACAACCGTGGTTAATGACGCCTATAATAGATGCAGAACCTGAAGCATCATATACAGTGTCATAAAACGATCAGAAATATCATAGGACGGATGTTTGGTATTCTTAAAAGCCGATTTAGATGTTTACTGAGACACAGAGTTCTGCATTACATGCCTCCAAAAGCAGCGAAAATTCTATATACATGTGCTGCTTTGCACAATATATATATCAAAGCTAATATACACATGGATGATTTAGGGCCACTGGATGATGAAGAGAAAATAAACATTCCAGACCCAATTCAGAGACAAGAAAATATGAACATTTTGGCTTTACGTAGTAGAACAAGAAGAACTTTAGTTGACCAACAATCACAAAAATATTTGAAGTTTATAATTATTTACTCTGTCAAAGCAAAGAAAGGACTAGACCTATTTTCCGCACATTAGAACTATTTTGCGGCGCTGTTTTATTATCATAACAACAGTTGCCAACCGTGTATTAGAGAATACAAAAATTTCGCAAGTGGTTAGTAAAGTCATTATCGAGAGTTGTTAGCAGAGTTGCTATGGTTAACAGCTGCGATAACCACTTTACTTAAAGAATAGCCCTGATTATCTCGAAAAGCTTCAAATACTCCACATACGATGAATACATTTTTAATATTATTTTGTGTTAACCTACGAAATGTGAAAACGTAACGCTACTGATTTGAAGTCGATTGTCAAATGGCAACTTCAAATGGCTTCTTCTTACGTGAAACGGAGACTACTTCAATCAAATACTTACAACTAATTGATCCACAAAATACTAAAATATACTTACGGGAAATTGATTTTGAGGAGCTCCAGGCGGATACAAAAACCCTGGAGGTCGATGAGGTCCATTTTGCAAAAATTGGGGATGAGGTTGTATCATCCTCAACATTCCGGGTGGGAGCATTGCAGGATGAGCATTTAACGGTGGTCGTATTCCTGGAGGTGGAATGCCCATAGGTGGTAAGCCAGGTGGCGGTAGTCTAGTATTTGGAAGGGTGTGCTATAAAAAAGTTTTTATTATCCAATGTTATTAATCAATACTTTACATGGCATAAGTATTTTTGCAAGAATAGTACTTCTTAAGTAGAATAGAGTACCTAGCATATTGTAGTTCAAAATTAAAAACATAACAGTGCAAGTGTGTAAGATATAATTAAAAAACGGCAAACGGAGAAATCGTTTTAATAAAAATAATGTCAATTTGACAAGTTACAAAGATGAGAATTAAGCCTAAAAGTACTATGAAATTTACCACGGAAATTTCACCAGAAATTTTTCCAAATACATTTTCTTGAAATCTGTATTACACGAAGAATGTTCGGAGTGATTCATACAATACGCATGTGCAGACGGTTATTTTGTTACAGCTGGACCCGTATCATGCCTAGGAAACAGGAATGACAGTACATTGGTCAGCAGTTGACACATATAGCAAGCAATAAGAATAAAGGTTTTAAATTTCAATGTATGTTTTTAATTTGGTATAACTAAGTTTACAAATGAATTAAATGATAAATTCCAACTTTGTTATTTCCTCAACCTTTGATATAGGTAATAAAAGATAAAAAATGTATGATTTTTTTTTCTAGAAATACTATCTATAATTTGAGATATGGAGCAAAGCTTTTGAATCTGTGTATTTTATTTATATTTTTTATGATCTGTAAATAAATTATGGTTCACATGTTAGACCAGGGTCGATAATTTTTGAGACCAAAAAAAATTATAGTAGGATGAAACCCATTGGAAGAGGTAGAGAATATAACAAAAACGAAAGGAAAAATAAATTACGGGCGATCTGAGGTCGGGAAGGGGGAGGGGGTGAGTTTTTAAGGGTAAAAAACGGTAAATCTCGATTTCCGGTAAAACTGCAAGTCTCATGAAAAAAAGTTAAATGGCAAAGCTGTAGGTAATAAAAAGATCTACAACTTTTGTATCGTCACTTTTTTCACATAACCTCAAAATTTATGTGAAAAATTCGAATAACCGAGTTTTTGGTTTTTTAATTTTATCTTTTGCAAAAAAATTTATTTTTTCACGAAATTTGGTGAAAACTTACCTTTATATGTCCCAAAAATACAGTAATTTTTTTGATTTAAAATATTCATTTTTTCACCTTATTTTGACGTAATATCGAAAAAGCACCCTAATTTTCAATCGAAAATTCTCAAGTCAAAATATCTGCTTTTTTAAAAAAATTGGTGTGTTTTTTGTTCGTTGAAATCTACATTACTATGGTAAATATTGTCAGAAAATGCAAATAGTGAAAAAAACTCGAATCCGAAAAAAAATTTTTTTAATCATTATGTAGAATTTTGAGCTATTTATTAAAATTTACACTTTAATTACTAGAAAAACGTAAGATTTCATGTTATATTGATAAACAAAAAAATTGCTAATTCATAAAACATCAAAATTGTAGAAAACATACGAAAATAGTTGTCATAAATATTAAAAATAGGATTTAAAAAGGATTTCATCTAAAAAATGTGACTGCTGCAATTTTTTTTCTGTAATAAAGTTGATTTATTAAATTCTCATTACATTTATGCCATAGAAAATCTCATAATAGATAAATATACATGCAAATCGTACTATTGAATTTAAATACTTTTTACTCATGACGTTATTTATTATAATATTTTCAAATACAATAATCTTCTTATTTATCAATACTTTATCTTGCATTTTAATTACTTCTCCATAAGTTTTTGTCTCTTTGATGGCATTTCTTCATCGTTAGATTCGACAAACCGTCCCGATTCTAGTGGATCTTCGAAATCTTCGAGACCATCACCGTCTTCATCTCCAAGATTATTTCCGGTCTGCATTGGTTCTTCATCGACAATTTCATCCGAATCATCAACTTCCTCGTAGGTTTTTTCTTCTACATTCGAGCATATTTCAGAACCATGACAATTTGAGCATAAATTTGTGCATTTCAAACCTCGTTTCAAACCATGTTTTCGGCAGCTACATTTTAAACTGTTACATCCAGTTTCACAGCTGCAGCAAATAGTTTTAAGCAATATTTCCAGAATTAATTCCTTGTCTGTAAATTTGGGCATAATGCCGCGTTGATGTTGTTTCCAGCCCCAACCTGTTGCTGTCAGTTCGTTACCCAGCCAAGTCTGAAGCTGATAATATGCCCTGTAACAATGCTGTTCTGCTGCACCTTCTGTGGGTGGGAGATTGGCCAATATGAAAGATGATTTAATTCTTGCCAATTGATATTTTTGAAATCTTAATTGGTTCAGTGTTATATCATATTTACATTTATATATAGATTTGATTAATTATTTTTTTATATCTTCTTTGCTCGCATCTTTTTTATAAAAAATATTGGCCAAAGTTGACACATTTTTATCGGCTAATAAAGAGTTGACGATACTTTTCTTTCCTTTTCCGGCAAATCCAGATGTTGTATCGCAACCAGAAAAACAATGGAGAAATGAAACGATATTTTTTAAGGATTCATATTTGAAACTATTAAATGTGAAAAATAGATCTTTTATAGTACCAGAACCTGGCTTGAGAAAATGAATATCATGATTATTAGAATTTAATTGATTTAAAAGGACCAAGAGATCAATATCTTGACCCACAACAATGATAGTTTTATTAGTATCTCTAGCAATTTCTATCGAGGTCTTAATAATGTCAGCATCAGCATCTTCTTCTGCTTGTTTACAGGAAAATCCTTGTGACTGTAATCTTTTTATTAACGTTAATTAATCTTAAAATAGAAATAAATAGGTCTCTACGCATATAATTTAAAGAAGATTCGAAAACTTTCTCAAAATAATTTCGGATTCGAGTTTTTTTCACTATTTGCATTTTCTGAGAATTTTTACCACAGTAATGTATATTTTTTTATACCATCCGAAAGTAGAGATTTCAACGAACAAAAAACACACCAACTTTTTTAAAAAAGCAGATATTTTGACGTGAGAATTTTCGATTGAAAATTAGGGAGCTTTTTCGATATTAAGTCAAAATAAGGTGAAAAAATGAATATTTTAAATCAAAAAAATTACTGTATTTTTGGGACATACAAAGGTAATTTTTCACCAAATTTCGTGAAAAAATAAATTTTTTTGCAAAAGATAAAAATAAAAAACCAAAAACTCGGTTATTCGAATTTTCACATAAATTTTGAGGTTATGTGAAAAAAGTGACGATACAAAAGTTGTAGATCTTTTTATTACCTACAACTTTGCCATTTAACTTTTTTTCATAAGACTTGCAATCAAGATTTACCGTTTTTTACCCTTAAAAACTCACCCCCTACCCCTTCCCGACCTCAGATCGCCCGTAATTTATTTTTCCTTTCGTTTTTGTTATATTCTCTACCTTTTCCAAAGGGTATCATCCTACTATAATTTTTTTTCACTTTTTACCATTTTAAAAATTATCGACCCTGGTCTATGTTTTTCGAAATGATAATTAAATTATATTACCTATGTTTAAATTATTCAACAAAGTTTGATGTTTATTAAATATATTATATTATATAGACTATTCATCTCAAGAGCTTCTAAAAGATTTAATTTAAGGGATTTAGGTTGTGTGTGAGGTTGTGATATTGACTGCGGATCGTTGCGGTTCCATTAGCCTAACCAATGGGGATTTAGGTTCTATATGCAAAATTTCTAAATTTGAATTGAAAGTTTGTTGGTTTTCTAATAGATTATTTGAGTAGTTGGAATCTAATCTAATTTGTGTTCTGAAATTTTAGTTTTAAAATATTCAAAAGTTCTACCTATATAAATTTTATCACAGTTTTTATTATGGTATTCCAAAGTATGTCAAGCTTTTATATTGATTATTTTTGTTTTTATCAGAAGGAAATACTTTTTTATTTTACCACATCAACCTCTAATTTGCACATTCCAACAGTATATGTTTTATGGTTAGAGGCACATCCCATATTAAACACTGCTTTGGTGGTTCTTTATTAAATAAATGCTGGAGTGTGATGGTTGAATTTCCTATTCTTAACCTGTTTAAAACAACCTGGTCTTTTCTGTTCTGTGGAAGCGTCAGTCTGAATTTTACTGATGGCATGATTTCTCTAAGTAGCGAATTGGTTTCTTCCCATCTTTTTTGCCAGATATTCCATACAAAATCCTTTATAACTGGTTTGAAATCGGCAACTGGAATGTTTTCAAAATATGGTAGATTTTCGTTGCTTACAGAATGTCGTGCAGTTTAATAAACTTTTTCATTGGATGGTATGCCTACATAAGAAGGAACCCACAGGAACTCTACTTTGAAGTGTGTTTTCTGAAGTCTGTAAAGTTCTTCTTTGATATTTAGAAGTATTTGGTGAGTGGAAAATAGTTGTTTTATTCCTAACAGAGCACTGTGGGAGTCTGATATTATTAATAAGTTTTTGTTTGGCTTTTTGTACCTTCTCAAAGCTTCAAGTATGGCGACTAACTCTCCTGTATATACTGAACAGTGAGGATTTAGCCTGATTGCATAACTGTTAGTATCTTGTAAAAATGCCGATGCAATTCCGTTTTCTGATTTAGATGCATCCGTGAAAATATGATCATAACTGGTGAATTTAGAAATGAGATCGTAGTATTTTAATTTTAATATGAGTACATCTAAAATACTATTATTTTGGCAGCACTTTCTGTTATACTAGAAGTTGATTATATATTTTCAGATTTTGTTTTTAATTTAAGACTACTTTAACCTGATTAGTCTCATTATTTATGTGATTGACAAAACTGGTGATTTGTGCCTTGGTATAGCAAAATAAATAGATTTTTTTGAATTTCAAGTAAACAGTACCTAATTATTGTTTTTTACAAACCTGCAACATTGGATGAAAACCATGTGGCTGATGATGGCCAGGTAGAGGTAGTAGTGGTCTAGGTATTTGTTGTTGTTGAGTCGGAGGAAGAGGTAAGGAGGGAGCTGCAATCGTTGAATTTGCAGCATTTTTACTTGAGTTAATAAGACTTTTTTCTAATTCCTCTACGGTACAAATTTTCTTGGGCTGTGCAGGCAATATCGGTGTTGATAATACATTATCAAGGTTTGTAGAAGTATCATTGTGGGATTCAATCTAGAACAATGATTATTTGATATTTAAATATGTTGAAAACTAATTAGTATCTGAATTTCTTCACTCAATCTTCCTTATGGAGATCTTTCAATAGTTAAAGAGTTGAAGTATTCATCATTACAGATAAAAAGTAAAAAGTTATGAATACATGATACCACATTAACTATATTATATATTTTCCTTAATTATAAGTACCCAATTAGTTGTTATAGAATAATAGTACTGCTACTACTGCTAGATAATTTCAATTGATTTTTAAATGGGGGCTATTAATACTCTTTATTTTTTCTGTTGTGTCAGTTAGGGATAAAAAATTACTTAATTTCTACTTATTTTTTCTTGACAACGGTAGCTGGAACGCTACCGAAACGTTGAAGTAAAGAATTTAAAAATATTGTGGTTTAATTTTCCCAAAAAATTAAAAAAAGAATGCTTATTATATACTTTTACAGCTCGTAATTCAGTACCTTTTTCAAGTTTAGTGTACCTATCTATGATCCTTATGAAGAGATATCCATGTTTGAAAAATATTGCCAGATTATAAATGTAAAAACTTGAGAGTGATCTCAACTCCAGATTTTTAAATAAAGGTTTACACAAATCTAAGATACCCACTATAGCAATATTCCTAAATATTCTTTTTTGAGATGTGTATGCACATCAGCAGTAGATGAGTTTCCACAAAAGATCAAATCATACCTTAAAAAAATAAACATAGTAATAGGTATTTATATTCTGATCTTCCACACAGCAAGTCAGAGCACAACATCTGGAAGTTAAGTTTCTCATATACCTATAAATTTAGTTTCTTGTTGAATACATTTCATCATCTAAATTTCAAGTAAAAAGTCCTTATTTCATTATTAAATTCATAGATAAGTACCACTTGTTTGTTGTTGATAACCTTCACTATTTTTAATGGAACTGAAGAATTTCCAATTCCAACATCTTCTATATCACTATCTAGACGGCTCTTGACTTATTACCAGAATTTGTAGTGGAAAATAAGGTTTAACTTTTAGAACACTTCAAAAAACCTTGGTCAGCTTTTGCGAAGGTATGTAGATGACATATTTTAAATTTTATAAGATGGTATTGATCACAATATTAGACCTATAAACAAATGTGATTTTCCAATCAAGAAAATGATGATTATTTCATTAATTTATCAATATCATCAAGTCCCAAGAAACAGAAATATAGTTACAACAATGTTCTGTTCATAAATGTGCATTCTTTATGATTATGAAGACAACAAAAAAATATAATATTAAAGAAACTATATTCATCGAGATATTCATACTCAAATCAAGAATTTTTGGGATGGTTTTACGAAATTCTCAATCCAAATAATGTTATTGGTTCAACAGTAAAATTGCCCTTTCATTTATTTATATAATTGAGCTTCACTAAGATCAAATATCTTAAAAAAACTTACAAATGTTTTAGAAGCTTTATGTAAGGAATATATCACTGAGCTGTTAAAGATGTCTCCATTCTTGGTTAAGGGAGTATATGACCAAACAGAACTAGACAGTGATACACGGTCTTCGTGCTCATCAAGAACCAATTGTGATATGGAATTTTCTGAAACAATATAGGTATATATGATTGATTATAAACTGTAATGTTCTGAATAATAATATTAATAAAACACAGTGAAATTCAATTTTTCTGTATGGATAATATACTTATTTAATGATAAAGTAACTCTGTATAAATTACTTTCTATTTATAATTATTAGGGCATATATAGTTTGGCAAGTTTATCTGAAGCTACGGGGAATCGGTAAGGGGCGAGGCATATCTGTCATAAACGTACAAATGGCGTACAGTACCTATTTTACCAAGTAAAGTTGAAAATACAAAGGTAACTGACAATACCAACGCCACTGGATAAATCAATATCAGTCAATTGACGAAGTGAGAGGGAAAAACACACGCACGGGCTTGCCAATAAGAAGTCAGCTTTCGATAAAAATCACCAATTATGTAATTCGGAGGGTGTGGTAATTATGGTTTTTTGGTACAACGCTGCCAGAATTTGAAGAATCCCGTAAAAAATTTGGAAAAGTGCTCACCTTTTGATATTCATAAATTGAAAAAATAATGTTAATAGAAAAAATCCAAGGAAACAAACATATTAAAGAATTAACGTTTAATCAAATAATTTATTTTCTTTGGACTAACTAGGGTTAATAGGCTAAGGTCTTTTACAAGTGAAAATATATGATCATTTAATTCACATTTACAGACAAAAAAAAACTATTTAAAAAATAAAAATAAGGTTCTAGACTGAAGATTAAAACAAGATCTAAAAAATCGCCTAATATATTTTATCTAGGCCAGCTCCTGCAGGAAAATTTGAATTTTATACTGATAGGTAATCATACTCATGGAAGAGATCAAGCATTTTTAATCACATAAATCTATTTTTAATATAAAAGCCAAAGTACAGATGTATGTGGATGAGTTTTTACATAATAATTGTTATATGAAAAAAGTTTGAAAGTTTTCTGAACTCTTTTTGTTTTAAATAAACCCACATGACTTGATCGTGGGATGACCAACAAACAAAGGCTATATTCTAATGGCCCGCCCCTTACGTCTGCTTTCTGCTATTCTCCAGTTGCTCACCCTTTTAATTGCTCCTGTTCTCTTCTGTTTACATGTCTGTACCATTGTATTCTTTGAGACTTTATGTGTACCTAGTTTGCAATATCTTCCTCAATACCTAGTATCTTTC
The DNA here is from genome assembly GCA_910591685.1 of Galerucella tenella. Lineage (NCBI taxonomy): Eukaryota > Metazoa > Arthropoda > Insecta > Coleoptera > Chrysomelidae > Galerucella > Galerucella tenella. The sequence continues at coordinate 41,947 of CAJUYH010000254.1, read as the reverse complement.
AATTAAAAATTCATAAGTAGTGGCCTTAACTCATTTTCTTCTTCTTTTTAGGGGCCAACATCTTTCTTAAAATTTCTCTTTCTTTGTTAGGCGCATCTAACTATTGGTCTAATGGAGGTTTTGTAAATTTTCAACTTGTGATATACTTTGTGTTGTCTGAGGTTTTATACATTGTATGGTCATGTATTTCGTTTTGCTTTCATTTATTTTCAGGCATATTTTTACTGCTTTTTTATCAAGTTTAATAACTGCCTGTCATACTTTTTTTATCTCTACAGTTATTTATAATATGATGAGTTTCATCTAAACAGATTTCAAAATAATCGCACAGAGGTGCATTTTAACAATAAGACTAATAACTAATAAGCAGCAGATTTGTTATGATGATACACCTAAAATTATCAGTCATATGATATTCTTGATTATTTCGCCAGCAATAATATTTTACACTATTCCTATGATATAATATGTTTGTTTTTTAATGAAATCCTTGTATTTTTGCAAGGTATAGGGTACAAATCAAGGAAAGTAAATGGAGAATCAAGTAGAAAATATTAAGGTAGCAACCAGATTCATGCTGCAACTCACTCAGTATTCATCTTCCATGCAGTCACAAAGGTTCAACCACAATTTCCAGAATAATCTTGTATCATTTTCAATGATTACTCCAAAATTTAACTCACATAATGGCCAAAAATAAAATTTTCATTTAATAGGTACTTACTGTGAAGATATCTAATTTTCAACACATTTATTGGTCACTCAGGGAGTATGTATGTTTTACTGGGAATTTTTAGCAATACTTTGAATTACTGGTGAATTAGCAAGTATTACTGAGAGATTAAGAGGCATTACTGGGGAATTACTGTGCATTATTGAGGAATTAATGAATTAAAGTTCAGAGTAATGTTCAAATTGTGCACTGCCGCACTGGTGTACACAATTTGGGTCAATCAGTTCAGCACTCAACTATTAATTATATTCTAATAGATTTCAAATATATTTGGAAAATATTGTTTACTTTATAGTTAATTGTCATCACTAACCTATGTGATCACTATGTTTTGAATTCTTAGCAATTTCAGCAAACTGTTCATGCTGTTCCTCCCAGTCATCCAGACTAGAGACATCTTCAAGACCACCAAATGTTTCATCATTAAGTGCATCATATTCTTCCTCATTTTCTAGGCAATCATCTTCATCAGGTGGAAGTAACTGGTCATCATTCTTAAAAAGATGGTTATGGTTAAAATAAAATTAATAATTACAAGAAACCGTTTCATATTAGAGTAAATCTTTATGAGAACGTTGGTGTATAATTATTATTACAATGTTGAAATTCGGGTTGAAAGTGTTGCGCAAAAACAATAGGAAACTTGTTACATAGCAATATTAACCTAGATAAAAAAGTTTAAGAATAACAAGTATTTTGATTAACATTTGTGGGGGGTTGTTCTTAACTAAAAAGAGATTAAAATACATATCAACAGTACTAAAAGCTGTATAATAATAAAAAAAATATTATTCCGACATCAACGTCCTGTAATTTATTTGTTGCGTGCTTGCCAAAAATTTTGAATTTCAATTAAGAAAAAAATAAATCCCTAAATCAAAAAGAAAAAAACTCACATTTAAACTTGTATCAAAATTAAAAAACGTATTAGCCATTGAATTTTTTCCAAAATACCATTTCTCTCATATTTTATTTGTCTAGACTAGAATGAAGTTATAAGCAAATGAAGCAAATTGTGGAAGATGTTTAAAATTTCTTATATCGTCTCTCCCAGTATAAGCTATACAGTAACCAGTTTGATAGTAATAAATGTGGTGGTTTGGGTAGCTTTGTAGGATAAATTTGAAGTCATAAAGATGTCATGAAGTCTCGGCAATATTATCACTTATTTAAATCACGCCAATGACTTTTCTCAAGCGATATGTTTGAATATTTTATAGTGTGCAGGTGCAGAGTCCAAGGATAGAACATCCTTGTGCAGAGTCCCAGTAACAAATTTGACATTTGACCAGTGACATGAGTAAAAAAGAAAGAACATGTCAACATGACATAATTTGACATTGACATCCTGTCAGACATTAAAAAAAGTTGTTTATAAAGAAATAACATTTTTGATTTAAAATATAATTGGAAAATTTGCAAACAAGTACTTTCAATAAAATTTCCACACGTATAGAAAGTATACTATAATTACAATTAGTGAACTACTATTCATATTAATATTTCGTTTCCTGTTGACACATTTTTAGGTGAAGAATATAATGGAAGAAAATATTTCTGATGAACCCCTTGATGGAGGAAACATAAAACAAGAAGAGGTATCGCAAATCTCCACAACTATTCCTTTATTTATTAGGAAACTATGGAAAATGGTAAATGATGTAGAAGCAGAAAATATCATTAGCTGGAATGCTAAAGGCGACGGTTTCATCATACAGGATCAACTTCAACTTATAACAAACTTATTACCATACTATTTTAAACATAATAACATGGCTAGTTTTGTTAGACAGTTAAATTTTTACAATTTTCATAAAGTGCCCAATACTAATCATGAAATAGAGTTTTCACATGATTGTTTTATAAAAGATATGCCTGAAGTGCTACCCTTTATAAGGAGAAAAAATCCTATAATAAAATCTAAAACAGATCCTATTTGCAAAGAACAAGAAGTAGAAGAGCTTCTCAAAGATGTGAAAAATCTAAAAGATAAACATGGATTAGTAGATAAAGAACTGGCTCTGCTGAAACGAGAAAATGCTGCACTCTGGACTGAACTCAATTCATTAAGAGTTAAATATACCAAACAGTCCACTATTATTAATATGCTAATACACTTTTTGATAACTTACATTCATTCACACCAGAGTGCTTTTTCCAAACAAAATATTGGAGTTTCTACTGATCAACATAGTAGTAACAACATTAAACCACGACCTACATTATTAGAAATTGGTTATAAAAATCCTAAAAAAATTGCCCCAAAAAAATATTCAATTTTACAACCAGGAACTAGCAATTCTGTAACATATTCACTAAAGCTACCTGAAAATTGTGCACCTGCAATTAAGAGATCAAAAACCACTGGTAAAGATATAAATCAAATCCTTTCAGTAAAAGATGAAGTAGGAATATCAAGTATTAATAGGGTAAAAAAGCCACAGGAGTCAGGAATTACATATTCAATAAAATTGCCTGGGCAAAATGACCTTAGTCAATCAGATATTCAAAGGTATTTACATATTTCTTTTTTTTTTCTCTTATATCTCATTTTTCTACTACTTTTACAGTAACTTTGATTTTTAAGCTCAACCATTTAGCAAAAACCATATAATATATAAACTATACATAATATCTCATTTGATTATTGCAAGTAGGTACATGTAAGTTTCCAGATCTGACTGTACAGATTTAGAAAATTCAGACATTAGCTTACATATAAATTTCACATCATTGTTTGCTGATAAAAACACTTATGCCCAATTTCACCAACCATTTCCTAAAGTTAGGTAATAGGTACCTAAATCAGATTTTGGAATGACAAAATAGAATTTACGTTTCACCGTGCACTAAGAAACGCCTAAACATGATAGAAAATACCCAATATTGTCACTCTCAAGTAAATCTTAGTGCATGGTAAAACGAAAATTTCACTTAGCAATTCCAAAATCTGATTCAGGTATTACCTAACTTTAGAAATGGTTAATGAAATTGGGCATTAATGATGTGTTCTAGAATTCTAAGCTTCAGTTTGCTCATAATATGCAAATTCAAGGGAATTTTTTGAGGAAATTTTATATTACAAACCACATATAAATAGTCCTTTAAATTTATTCCAGGTCCAAATTTTTTTTCGAATATTCTTATTTTTAGTCATCTTTATAAGCAAACTACTAAAACAAGGCACCATAGTGAGTTTTTAGTATGAAATGCCTCAAGAATCTCAAACAGCTTTCATGTTTTTTAAACTTTGGTTTCTCAGGTTTTGTTAGTAGTTAGGGAGGTGAATAGGGGATTTTTCGGGAATACTCGAGCGTGGCAGTTGAAGATATGAGAGATAGAAATAGAAATAGAAATATTTATTCTCATACATAAAAGTCGTCATTACAATTCTAATATATATATATAAAAAAAATAAACATTTAACAACAACAATTCACAGTTAAAAGTTTTAACATTTTAAATAATGCACATACATATTTTCCAAAATTTATACTTAGGTGACATGTTTAACTTCTTCAAAATAGTCGTTAATATTGTATAGACACATATCCTTCAACATACTTTTTATTTTGGTTTTAATTATTTTTGTAGGTAAGTTTTGAATTTCTTCAGAGAGTGCATTAAAGAATCGAATACCTAGATACCTCAGACCTAATAGAACAACTTTGGAAAGTATTAGCTCTATATGCAGTGACGTGCGCCTAGGATAGACGATCAGATTAGTAAAAAAATCGATAGTCTGAAATACTCGAGCGCGTCAGATCAAGATATTGGGGGTTGATCTTAGTGTTTTAAGACTAAATTTGACTAATCTGACGATAAGTCTTATGTTAATTATCTCAAATTTTTTTTCCTTAAGCTTCTCGACAATTTTCGTGGACTCGGAAAAAGTGACGCGTATCTGTATACAAAAATATTATTAACATGTACAGTTTCATTTATTTATATTATTCAATAGCCTGTTGATCCTCAAATTATTTTTTGGACGTACCATAAGCAAAACGGAGTGAAGAATTGAAGCAAAAAGAGGAATGTGCCATAAACATCTAATACAGACCTTTTTCGGTCAGATTAAGAGAACCCACCAACATTTTTGTCAGATTAAGAAAATATGCCTTCAGGATACCGAGATAAACCTCCCCTATGAAAATCTGACGCGCTCGAGTATTTCGAAAGAACTTTTTTTTGCATTTTCAAAAATTTTAATTGAAATGATTCTCTGCTCAAAGCACTCCTGCTCCTTACTTGAACTGATTAACATGATGCTCCTAATGTACAATAATTATTAAAACAATACTGGAGAATTATTTTATTGTGTTTAAGGTCTCTCCTTGATATATTGAAAGAAAATGAACAGCTATGTGAAGAGAAGGACAATGATGTTATCACAGAGCTAAACCATGAATATGAATTAGATGAAGAAGAAATGCAGAATTTTTCAGATGATGCAGTGGAAGAAATGGCTACTGAATGTTCACCAGGTTACACAGTTAGTTATCCCACTGAAAACACAGATGAACCATCTACTGAAAGTCATACAACAGCATGTAGTCCTCAAGCAGAACCAATAATCGAAAGCCCACAAGAAAATATAGATTTAAATAATCAAGGATTTAAATATGACAATCCTAAAATTATTTCAAAGAAGGTACCAATAAAATTGGGCTCTAAAATTACTAATTACACTATCACACATCCCAACTTACAGAATTTTGATCAGAATTTAAATAAAAACCAAATTGATGTTATCGATCATTTAGTTTTACCAAATACAAATGTAACCCCACAAAAACTCAAAACTGTTCCTAAATTTATAAAAATACCAATTGAAAATATAAAAGCAGCTAATATGAAATCACCAGCCACCAATAAAAAGATATTGAAAGTTCCCGCTAAAAAAACTGCTAAATCGCCACCACGGTCGAATAATATATCCAATCCTGAAGGAACACTTTTGAAAATACTCAAGGAAAATGAAAAACTCACAAATGATGGAATGAATCCACCATTGTCAAATATGAATATACCTGAAACGAATTTGAAACGTTTAATTAATGATGTACAAATGGATGAAGCTTTCAGCAATTTCTATCCAGATGGTAAGTTTGTAATTGTAATAGTATTTCATTCTGTCCTTATGTTATGTTTGTTACAAATACTTTTGAGGCTTCTTGCTTAGCGAATTTTAACTATTTCATTGATTTGAATTTATGAATCCAGTTCCAAAACAATTTTTAAACACATTTCAAGCTAGCTGTACTGGAAATTTTAGAACTGATGGCAATACTGGACCAAATATTACAGAATAAAAATATAAGATGTTTCACTCGTTCGAATTTATCGCGTAAAGCACCGATGCCGCTGGTGACTTGCATTTAATTTGGCATATTATACGGGACGTCGCCCGTCGAGCGCTGTTATTTTAGAACGGTGTTTATTGGTTGTTCGTGTTTTATATTTATGTTATATAAAGTTTTTAAATTTATTAATTAATTGTTGAAACGAGCAAAAAGTCATATTAATATTTTTCTCTTCAATAGCAAAGCTTATAAACACTAAATATTTTGTAATATTTGCTAATACAAAATCACGGATTTATTTTTACAATAAGGATATTATATAAACAAGTACATTACGCAAGAAAACACAAAAATTCAATTCTATAGCTAACCAAAGGGGAATTGGCCAGTTCCTTTTGAACGAATTTACCAAATTTTCTTTTCATCATCCATGTAATCAATTTCCTTTCTAATATTATGCCAGTCTCTATACCAGAGTCCGTATATATTTTACTCTCAAATGTATATTGAAAGACTTGAAAAACAATAGATTAAATTTAACACATAAACCAAACTCCAAACTTAGTATTTTACAACATTTATAAAAAAATTTAATAAAGGTATCCTGCAGCTGCTTCTCTTTTTACTGTTTTAACCTTGTCAATCCAAAAAATACGCGTTATTTAAAGATCAAAATTTAAGATTTAGTGGCCCTATTATTCTGGTGGCTAATGAGTATATTTAATTTAATTTGTGATAAACATCTTATAGAGTATCACAAAATTACTAAGATGCTGGATAAAAACTGTGAATTGATTCATTTTAAAAATTCAAATTTAATTGAATTTGTGATAAATATCTGCTACATTTAAAAATAAACCTTTGTGCTAAAGAATCCTATTAATTTAAATATATTTTTCTCTAATTACCCCTGTATAGCTTAAAATAAAATAAGCTTTTCAAACTTATCTGGTATTTACCGGTCTCGTTATTGACAACAAAAGCGAGTCGTAAACATAATTTATGAAAGCGGCGTCCGTTTGGGACAGCAATTTGAATCAAACCGCACTGGAGTAAAACATCTTATATTTTTATTCTGTAATCTTTGACTGGACACTGAACACTGTCTACACGAGCACTACACTCACTACAGTAACTTCTGGGAGTTCCCCGAGGGTCTCATCTGGGACCATTAGTAATTAAATTTATATATCAATACTTGATATTAATGATGATGCTTAATTTCACAATCTGATTTAAATAGCTAATCAAATTGGTGTTCACAAAATAATATGAATCCAAATGCATCCAAGTGCCATATTATGCATTCTCATCAAATATATCATCCAATAGCTTTTGATTACAGCATTGATAACGAAACTTTAGATTAGTATGTATGTAGTTCACTGAAGCGAGTTTCCGAAAAGGTCCTATAATTTATTTATTTATTTTTCATTGCTGCAGATGCGGAAACTAATGTATCAGGATCTCAAAATAAAACCGACCCTGTCATGAACATACAACCAAAGTTACAGAAACCCGTACCAAGTACAGTTAACAATTCCCAAAAAGACATAAATACCACCTTCAATATTCTGGAGAATCCAAAAGAACATTTGAGCTTGTATGTTAATAATACACAAGAAGAAATTGACATGTTACAAGACATTTTGAATGATTTGACATCAAAGGATTTTTCCGATATCCTTAATAATGATTCAAATCAAATTCCAATAAATATAGATGATATACCTGTAGTAAATGAAGATATAGATAATAATGAATGTACTAAAGAAGTGGAACCGGTTAAAGGCTATGATGAATCTGTTGATAAGTATTTTAAAAAGCATTTTTTAGATTTTTAGTTTTTAATTCTGTACAGGTGTTTTACTAAAAGACGTATCTATTAACTATTGAGTTTGAGTTTTAGTTGGAAATCAGGTAATCACGCTTCTTCTGAAGTACTCTTGTTTAATAAAGATCACATGGTAGTTATTTCTCGTTTTATTTCCGTACCTTTTCAAAACCCAAATATATTTAACATTTCCAACAATTTGAACGAATAATGCACCGATCTATGTTGAAACATTTTTGTTTTGGAAAAGTCTTGAAAGTGAATTTATAATTATACACTCTACAACCGATATCGACGCATGATCGAAGCCCCACCAACGTGAGATTTGTCATTTGCAAGCCTAGTAGATCTTACCAAATACTACTTGACAATACAAAACTGGATCCCATTCTCATGTCGACAATCGGGCGGATGTAATTTCGGCCGGAAAAAGGGCAGGTACTAAAAGCCGGTAGGTAAATTCGGCCGGAGGTTTTAAGTTGCTTCCTTATCTCATAGGTATTTTCGGCCGCAAATCAAATAAAATAACAGAATGCTTTATATTAAAATATTTCTTTATTTCAATAAAATTATTACATCATTTTATTTCTATAACTTAGGTAAACTATAAATTTTTAAAAAACGTTTTGATGTGATACAGATTTAACGAAATTAATTTTAGAAATATTGTCAGATCGAAGGATATTTACCATGTTTTCGATAAATTTTAGTTTGTTTTTTACTTGTTTGTCTTTAATTTTTGCTGGAATATTTAAAATTTTTATTTTTAAATATGCATCGATCTGACAATCTTTTAATTTTTCTATAAAAATAAATATAGAAGGGTGACTTGAATAAAAACTAGAATTAAAGTGCGAATGGAATGATTCGCAGGCATTTGTGGTTCTTTTAATTGATGGGTTTTCATATGCCCATATATTTGGTGGAAAATGAGATTCTGGCGCTATGTATTTTTCTAATAAATAGTCTGCGTATTTATCTATAAGTTTATGGTCCGGTTTGTATGACATGAGATCAAATATGAAACAATCTTCAACTTCAGAGGGGTCTAAATAAGTTAGCCCAATAGTATGAGTAAGCCATTTGCTTTCCTCGCAGTTTTTATCTTTATACATTTGGGTTAACCCTAATGATTGTATTTTCCTATACCACGCCTGGTGCAAGTGGAATCTACAACCATTTAGTTTGGTTTTGGGAAAGACAACTTTTAATGCGTTATGAATTGCGATTTCAAAATCCACAAATACCTCCTTCGGTTCAAAAACAATATTATAAAGTTCAAAAATTTTAGATTTTACCAACAGAAAAAGTCTCATATATGTGTCACTGGTCTTATTGGGCAACAGACAATACAAAAGAGGAACATAATGCCCCTTTTCCAGTCCATGGATGGTAAATAACTGATAAAAATATTTTGTACAATAAGAAAATGTGCCATCCATGTAAAAATCTTTCATTTTACATAAACTTATTATATTTGTATGGCAAGAAAAAACAATGATATTATCAATAATTACCAATATTTTAATCTCATCGTAAACATCAACCCCTCGGCCGAAATTACCCCTGTCATAAATGGTACCCCTTGATTTATGCAGGTAGGCCAAGGGATTACCGGCCGAAATTACGCCCGCCGCGACAATCCTGTTGATGATGAATAAAACTTCCTGGCTGTTTGTGCCAAATGACTAAATTAAATCACATGTACCTATAAAATCCAAATGGTTTATTGTGTGTACTAAAACGAGTGGAAAATAATCCATAAAATGTAGGGCAAATTAAAACAATGTGATGAACCATGGCGTCAAATAAAATATTAGCGGGAATATTAAATTAACATCAGTACATGTCGATTGGGCTATAGCTTCTCCATGGCTATTATAATAAAATTTAGTGCTGTCATTTAAAATATGTTTACAGAATAATCTAAATACCTATTCCTTAAAATTTTCATAAATGTATACCTGAGCTAATACAAGTTTTCGGTCTTTTATAAACAATAAGCTGTACAGAACAATAGAAAAAGGTTTGGATAGTCCACAAGCCCTGTGTATTAAGGATTACATAGCCCTATTATAAAATTATTTTCAATAAACTTCACTGAAAATCCGATTGTAGGTTTTTTTAGTTAGGTAGTAAGGGGTGCAAGATGTGTGCAAGATGTGCAACAGTTTACTAGAGTCGTTTAGTCGCTAGGTGCAGTCTAGTGCATGTGAGTTCCTAAACAGTTAATATTTATGTAAAAGTGTTGATGACACAGTGGAATTAGTTGGTAGTACGCTTGGTGATGCGAAATATACGAATTACAGTTATAAAAGAATAGAAATTTGGTGAGCTTCAAACTGCTCGTAAAGTTCCTGGAAAACCAAAATTTCAAATAGAAAAAATCATTTGAAAGAAATACTGTATTGTATGCGTTAAGGTCGTCATGAACTGGTAGAAGTCGATCCGGGTCCGTTGGAAGCGGCTTAAATAGTCATATGGAAACTACATTATTTACTGGGATGATGTTTTATTGGATAACTTAACTAATTACACTAATTATTGCAAGGGCTGTACTTATAAGCCTGTCATATAATATAAATAAAATATAATATATACAATGACCATTTGCGCGGACTTTTCCTAAGCTTTACTTAAATTGAGTAATGCTTAAAAATTAAGGTATGATTAAAATGTAATTATTTGCACCGACTGAAGTTAAACTTATCAATGCATTGCTTTAGTACTTTAATTTAGTGTCATTTCAAATGAAATTGGTACTAGTTCACTTGCCCCCCGTAAATGTAGTAAATGTTTTGCATTTGGCAGCAAAAATTTCTTAATTTCTAAACCCTCAACCATTTTGTTTATCAAATTATCGCAGCACATGATGAATACTGAAAAGATGTCCTCCAAACGCGTTCGATCATCAAATTTTTCGGCATCGGAAAAAGTTGCTTTATTTTAACTCTAAAAACGATGCTCGATTAGGGCAAGAGCTTCAAGAACTGTCTCCTTTTGTACAACCGAAATCTTTTTAAAAAACTTAAATCGTCCATTTCTTCAAAATAATGTCTTCTTGTACGAAACTGTCTAGAAATCCCAAAATCCAGTATTTCAAGAACGTCTAAATGGTCTAAATCATCTTCTAAGAAAATTTCTTCAAAAAACATATTCATGATCAGCCTATATGTGACATATATCTTCTGTGAATGTGACGAACGTGTTTAAAAGTGAGGTTATAAATAACAACTTTAAATTTAAGGACCTGTTAAGCCTCCAATATCGACGGCTTACTTTATAAGTAATACTATAGCTTTAAGGGGAACTTAAACTGCAGTGCAAGTATGATTAAGAAAACCTTATGCTTCAAGCGACCCTTAAATAAATGCCCCCGCAAACGGCCATATGATTGTATGATCGAAAAACTATATGAAAACTATTGATGTGAATGCCCACTTGTATACTTCATCAGCATATATATACGTAGGTCAACTATTCTCTTACGTGATCTTTCACTGTCACGTACATGACCTTACGTGTCTATTTACTATTCGACAACTATGAAACAATAAATAACTGGCATTGTTTTTAAAATAGTGTTACGCGAGCTGCTGCATTAATGTGCTCAATTAGTGCCCCCAGTGAAATTCCCATATGATACGACTATGGCTCCTCCGCCGTATTTTCAAGAATGATCTGGAAAACGTAACATCTAGAAAAACCCGGCGCATCCACCAAAACTTCAACTTCGAGAAGTTTCTAGAACTACATGCGTGCGAGTATAAATAGGCGACGAGCATCGCAGCGGAGTTAGTTAGTCAGTTAGTGTTGATACTGAAAGAAAGCAATCGCGCCTCGATAAAGTGTTTATTAAGTGACTCTCATATAAATTATAGTTAGTGTGTGTTTTTTTGGAGGCTGTAAATAATGCGAGGCCTGACAACTGGGAAAATGCAGTAAATCATACGATTAAAGAAGAAGAGAAAATTTATTGTGAATATTGATTGCGAAGGTTTATCTTCTGATTCCGATTCTGATTTGGATATGTACCTAAGAGGAGTAGCTGTACTAATAATAATGAGTTTTTATATTAAAATTATTATTTATAAACGTAACGTTGTTTAAAAGTCAAAATTTCCTTATACCTATATAACCAGTATGATACAATGTTCTTAAACCTACCAGCTTTTGAAGTATATCTCCAAAAACCCGCTACCTACAATCTTCGAACTTGGTACATTTTGTATTACCCTGTTTGGTTACTACCGCGTTTTTTATTGCCAGATGGGAGGGACAACGGGCCCAGCGCTTTTAGGGCCCCGCACCTCAGAAACTAATAAAAAAATATATGAAAGTAAAATGCAGTACTCGTAGTTTTATTACACATTCCTTCATATTTTAATAAAAACACTTTTTTAAATCGGTACCCGATCTTCTGCTAGTTAAAATGTAGCACTAATAAACAAACTGGAATACATACTAATCTTACATATTACTGAAGCATGTCCCTTAAGCTTGACATTAAAAAAGCTTTCCGACACACTTTGGGAAAGCCGAGCTGAAAGTGTTAAAGATCCTAAAGAAATACTCAATGCTCTTTCAGAACTTCACTCCAGTATACTGATGAACCTAATTCAAAATGTGAAGCACAATCGATTGCCGTACGTGGACTACGAAACTATGAATTCATCCTAAGTATTGTGATTTGATATGACGTTCCTTTTGCTTGCAACGCAGTAAGCAAAACTCTTCAAGCTGAAGTCATGGATCTGCAAGCAGTGTCACAATCGGTCTCGGGACTGATAAACTTTCTAAAGAAATTCCGTGAACAAGGCTTTGTCCGTGTAATAAGTACTGCAAATGAAATTGTGGAAACTCTTGAAATAGACGCAAAGTTTGAAGAAAAACGCTCTAGAAGAAAGAGAAGGTCACGATATGATAGGTCTGTTCCAACCGCAGTCAGAAACTGTAAGAAACGATCAGAGAATAGTCGACCATCGCAATCAGTGATAGGAATTACGCGAACGTAAACTCGTTGTTTGCCGTGACCGTGAGTTATTCTCTGATCGTTTCTTACAGTTTCTGACTGCGGCTGGAACCATAACAGACCTAATGTCTGCACAGATAATCAGCAGTCTGCAGAGAAGAAGTACAAAATAGATTACTTTTACCCTATTATTCAGGCAATGGTAGCAAAAGTGGATGGGAGATTCTCACAGTTTGAGACATATTTTAGGATTTTCGGCTTCCTGTACAGGCCAAAACAGATGAATGAACTGCAAGACAGCGAATTGAAAGAAAAATGTCTGCAAATAGAACATGATCTAACTGCTTGGAATGGTCCTGTAACAATATATCATGAAGTCGAGTATGTGTCCAAAGATATAATTGGATCTGAAGCTCTTAGCTGAAATAAAAATGTTTCGTGAAATTGTTCCAGATGGTATTGACAGTCCAATTAAAGTTCTCAAATAGTGTGTACAGAATTTTGTTGACCATTCCCATTACAGTCGCAAAGGTCGGGAAGGAGCTTTTCTCGGTTGAAAAAAATCAAAACTTATTTAAGGACGACTGTATCCCGAGAAAGACTTTCATCCCTCGCAACTCTATCAATAGAGTACAATACAGTTGAAAGTATTAATTTTGACACCCTCATTGACGAGTTCGCTAAGCAGAAATCAAGAAAAGTTAATTTTGCTTTGTAACGTAAATGAGACTTTGAACTTGTTATTTTTCAGTTTTTTACGATACTCCAATTATTGTACCTATATTGTTTTTATTATGTTCAGTAGGTACCATAATATAACCTGTTAACTTAACACATTTTCAGTGTAATAAACAATACATGCATTCATAACAAAATATGTTTGTAGTTCATAATGAACATACTTACACAATTTTTCCTTCAGTAATCACAGGGTGCACTCGTATAAGTATGACGATCTACATTTTAGTAAAGGGAAGATTAAAATCAACACATAAGTATATAACGGGTGCACCCCATGGTTACCGAAGGTAAAATTGTGTGCCCTATTTCGTCACGAGCTCAATCAAAAAGGCCCCGCAACCAAGATTTGTCCAGGGCCCCGCAACTGCTAAGGGTGGCGCTGACGTAAATTTGGCAAACATTTTTTTGCATTTTTTTCTGACAAATTTTACATAAAAATCAAAAACTAAAAGGTATTTTCCAAAAATGTGGTTTGTTTGAATTCGTTATTATGCACCGTTAAGTTTGAAATTTGTAGATAGCGGTTTTTTGAGATATGCTCAAAAAATTCACTTGAAAGCGTCATCTTCAAAGGGCGCTAGGTTCCTCAGGAGACACTTTTGGTTAAAATGACATCACATTTGGTATCTATAGGTGTTTGTATATAGTTTGCGTTTAGTAGGAGCACCGAATACCGAACATTATTCGGTGGTAGGAGTGATAGCTGTTAGAACCTACGTTATTATGGCGTGTTTTATCAATTTATAATTTCTTGTATTTGGTTATTCACAATTCCTTATTGTATAATATTATTATTAAGTGATGTTACCTATATATTAAAAGAGCAAAAACATTGGGCAAATGTCTAGTATACGAAATATTACATTTAAATTATGATTTATTTTCATGAGATAATTGTTAAATGAAAAAGTTTTGGCCATTAAATCGTTGAATAATAGTATAATAATATCGCCCGACACCTGCCGGTATGCGAATAATATGTGATTATTGGTAATAAAATTTTATTACCCAATTAAAGACAATGACTTTAAAAATTTCATTAATTCATCTATCATTGGATACGTCGTAGTGTATAATTACGTTAAATTTTATATTTAAGAATATAGTTCATACAATTTGAATCCCGTCCCGCATGTGCCGTCATCAGAGATGTTCGCTTGTATTATGACATTGGTTACAATCAATTGTCAATAATGTTTTGCCACTTTAATCCTAAAACAAATATTGAAATTCATAGGTCGCATATTAAAAAAATATAGGTAGGTACCTATACTTGAAATAGTATCCATTAATAATATCTTTGTTGTATATTGTATATAACTTATTTATACATTTACAATGTATCCTTTTAATAAACCAATTATTTATGGCCGTTTGCACCAATAGAAGCATACCTAAGCTTAGAATAGCTATGGCGAGTTTAAAATTTGGTTAATAGTCCAAGAGCCAGAGCCAAAAAAACTGTTTCAATTTCTTAAGGCTGGTTTTTTGTTCAATCGTTTTAGCCGATGGGTACACAAACATGCTCCGGTCAGTCAAGCGTGCCGTAGAACAGGTGTCTCAGGTGCGATATCAAAGGTGTATCATTTGGCGGGGGAGCAAAATGAATTTCTTAAAGCTGAAAATTGTTATACAACTTCTCTAATGTATATAAATAAAGTTGTGTTGGTCAGTCAGTCATATATTAGAACAGAGCTGGTCAGTCAGTCCGGATAGATGTATGATAAATAAATTAAGTGCAATTCGTTTCTTAAACTTCAAATTTTGTCTCAGCGTTCAGAATTATGTATTGAACATAAAAAAATTTGTCAGTCATGTGTTCAGTAGAACAACGTCCGTCAGTCAGGTGAAAAAGGTAAAGGTATACCGCGCGCGCCGTTTGAGTTTCAGGCTGCGTATCCCGCTATTTCTACGTTTTGTATTGTTATTTTAACAATCAGAAAACGTCATTTGATGTTTTAATTTGTGGTGCTATGAATAATTACTATTTGTATCGCATTGACAAACGATTTATTGAATCATTTGATATACGTTTCATGCGATATTGTTATACAAAAAAATAAAAAATTGTGGATTCAGAAAAACTTATCTTTATGTAGGTATCTTATGTAGTTTCTTGATAATGTAACTGGTTATTGTGATCATTTATAATTTAATTACGTTCTTGAACAATGTAATTTCACAAAATATACCTACGTGCTTAGGAAGTAGCATTAATTATTGGATATTGTATAAAAAAGGAGGAATTGAATTTCTTACGCTGGAAATAAAATGCATTTTGGAAGTCCAAGCTCTGTCTGAGTTATTGCAGTGTTTTTTGCGTCTTCTATAAAAAGCCGGATTGAAATCGCAACCAGTGAAGGCATGCAATCCTGGAAGTGCATTACACAGAGGTTGACCTAACTCTTCCGCTAATTTCGAGACATTTATCATCCTGTGATGGTTTCCAGTCCCAACTTCTATCCAAATCTTCGACGAAATTTCCCATGTTTCCCAACATTATAACGAGGATGTCCGTGTCTAAAGTTCAGTTGCACCAATGTTTTTGCTCTACTTCTTAGCTAAGTGTTTAATAAGTACATTTGTCAACCTCGCTATTAAAAGCTGTTAAAAGTGAATTCTTTGAAAATCAAAGGATTTTATTCTTGTTTTTCGAATAAGAAAATTGTTTATAATGTAAAACACAGTAAAAAATGAGAAAATCAGATGATTGGCAAATTATACATTTCGGGAAAAAGAAATGCTAATATCCTTAGCTGCAAAATACAACTAGGTTACTGAAAATAAGAAAACAATGGCCTGTCTGGGCTTACAAATTGCCGGGATGCTCCAAAGAATCTTCTAGCATTTCTACGAGCTGTAAAACAGTTGGCTTGGTCATGCGAAACCTTTGGAAAAAGGTTTTTTCATCCAATGGGCTCATTTACATATTTTTTTTTCTTATTGGGAAGAGCACATCATTTTGAGGCTCTGTACAAAAAATTAGACATCAGCGAGACTCCCAAGTCCCCTAAAAAAATTATAAACATTAAACAGCGCTTCTCTCCGAATTTCAGACGTGACGTCATCCCATATGAAATCTCTCGTTGAGAGAGCGGATACCGCGCCGATCGGTTCTCGGTTAGATGACTACTTAACTAGTAACAGTATTTTGCTAGCTTATATGCTTATTATTTATTATACGTTTTAGCAAACTCTAAACAGTGTTATGTTTGTGAAATGAGAACAGAGTAAAAAAAGCTATAAATATTGTGCGGTTCCAGAATGTTGAGGTACTACGATTAAAACATCTAACAAAACATTTATTTCTACTAATGAGGATGCAAAAAAAACGGAAGCAATGGCAGAAAAGCATGAAAAGACTCAAAGCAATCACTGATAAGTCAACATACTTTGTTTGTGTATTTTTAGGATTTTATTTTTCTTCAATAAGAATCGTTATAAATTACCTTATAAAATACGTTGTGAATCCATATTGAGAGGGTTATTGAAAACCACACGCTTGTATTAATCTAAATTTTTTTAAATACGTAGATGATATTGTTCTTATAGCTTGTGGTGTTATTAATGTTCAAAATTATATGATAAAATAATGGATCAGTTCTTCACAAATTAAATTTTATTAAATAGGTACTGCTTTTTTTTCCAAAAAACAGGTAATCTTTTTCAGTAAATCATCAACAAAACTGGCGTATATTATGTTTTAAAAGAAATTATTTTATTTGATTCAAAGTCCGGATCAGCTCTAACAAATATCGCTTTTTTTACCAGTGAGGTGCATGTGCATTTGAATCTGATGTAAACATTTGGAACTAATATAACCTGCTTCATCAAAATAAGTTTTTCATGTTCTTTTCAACATTGGTGATTTAATTTCCACTTCACATTCATCATTAATATCATTTGGAAAAGCTCCTTTAATTGGGCAGTCTACAGTTAATAAAATTGCAATTTGTTACTGAGTAACCTATGGCGTTATCTCCGTAACTTTGTTCACCAGACCAGGAATAAAATAAAACTTCTGGAATCACCCTGTATATCATTTGAGAGAGCACGTATTCATGGAAATATTGACATTTTTAATCGTTCTTTCCGGAAAACTGCCAAAAACGATGTGTCACATAGTATAAAATTATAATTTAATAAACTCGTGCTTTTTATTAAAAAACTTCATAATCATTAGCAAGTCAACTTCTGGAAGATTTAATGAGTCTGCTTTAGGTCCACACATTTTATTTTATTCACACAAAATTTAGTAAGTAATTCAAAATAAATAAATTCTACGCGAGGCACGTTACAGTCAGAAGCGTAATGTTTGAGCACATATGCGGTGACGTCACAGTCATAGTCTTCGCCGCGCTACGGTATGCTTTTTTAATTGGTTATATAACGACATATTCTATTGACATGAAATTTTCAGAATCATATTTTTATTCTTAGTACTTTGTTTTACGACAGTTAAAACTGATTCAAAAATTTTAGTAAACGAGCCCATTCTTCATAATAGTTTTTACGGTTGTACAGTTTTCTTGGAAATCCATTTTCAAGAATATCCAATATTTCCAGATCATCCTCCATAAACATTCTTCTTCAAAAATGAAAAAGAACCGAAAATAGAAAAATCATTGACTTATATGTTAATTAAAACACAAGAATGTTAGGCTAGAAATCTCCACTTTGAGGATAAGTGGAGAATAAGCGAGCGATTTTCTAAGCGTAGCTAGGTACAGCTTAAAATGACCAGTTGTTCATTGTGCAAAACAAAACTTTCTCAAAGCGCCACTTAACTTTAAGTCTACTTAATATCAGTTGGTGCAAACGGCCATTAATAACATAAACTGAGGTGTAATTTCTTCGCAATAGACCATTCCAGAAAACTTGACTTTGACAATTCGGCCATATTGTGCTGGGTCCCCCTATCAGCTGTAGTTGAAGTTTGTGTGCTTTGTTATGTGTTGTACCTAAATTGGTTGGTTGTTAGACAGACTTTGTAGAACAATGTCAAATGTAATGTATATTTTATTTAAATAATAAAAACTTCACAATAACACATGGCGCAGTATAGTAAACTGTCTCCCAGTTTGGTTAAGTGATAATTAAAATCAATCAACAGAGGTTTGATGGAATTCAAGAGCAACAGATTCAGGTGCTCAGAGATATCAATTGAACAGTATTTAATGTACCTCTGATGCTACTCACCCTGTATACTTACATTTCCACTACAATTCGTAATTCAAGTGGGTGGAGTTTGAAAGTTAATTGATGGTATCTCCCTCGTTTCAAAATTCGGTTTCCCCGAAAAACTCAAATACCAAAGACATAAAAAACGTCGTAGACTAAAAACTTAACAGAAAGTCGATTCCAGTTTTCCGTTTGTTTCTATTTCGTCGTCCCGTTGACTAGACACATTGGCGCTTGTTATCCTGCGGGATGGGTAGGAGAATAATATTTTAGGACTAGACGCAACATCAATCCGTTATCCTCTCGATAGTATTATTTTTCCTTGGAATCAACCTTGCCCCAGTCGTAACTGTAAACATTCTTTTTGTTAAGATTTATAAATTCCCATGGTTAATTTCCCATTCTAAGCAATTATTTTTTCTATATTATTTTGCATTATAGACATACGTGGGGTATTTCCAACTAGAACCCAGAAATTACAAGAGAAATTTATCAGATATGATATTTAACACGTTGAATGCCGTGGTTAATTGAATACAGTATGATACAATTGGAAGGAATAAATTCACTATTTTCTGATTGGTTGACAAAAATACTATGTCAACCGTGGATTGTGTTGTGGATTGTATATTTTTTCTCCTGGTATAATGTATCAGGTCATTCACGTAATAGCTTATTTCAACTTTTATAGATATGTCTATCAACAATTGTATGAAAATATTAGTAAGCTTAAATAAATATATAGCAGCAGTACAGAAAGGGATATATACTCCTGAATGCAGAAAGGGTGCAGAGATCATTGACTGTGGGTGGACTGACAGCGTCGGTGGTCAAGGTCCTACCAATCTGGTGTGGGAGTGTCGCAAGTCCCTCCACAGACTAGGTAGTCATAATGAGTGACCCTAGCCCGGGTACCAGGTCACCAAGGAATAAAAGGCAATGGAGAGGCCGATGAATTAGCCATACAGGGAGCTACGGAGGTCATGATAGGGCTAGAGCCTTCCTGTGGTATTGCTAAATGCCTAAGTAAAGAGAGCATCCACAAATGGATAAACAACCAGGCGTTGCGCTGGTTGTATGAAACCCCAGGACAAAGGCACGCTAAATTATTCCTTAAAAGCCCTCCGGCCAAACTATCACACTACCTACTATGCCAAAGTCGAGAAACGACGAGGATGATGGTGGGAATGCTGTCCGTACATTGTATAGGTTGAGGAAACATTTGCACACAATTGGCCTAGCAGATGACAGCCTATGTAGGTTCTGCCAGGAAGAAGACGAATCCGCGGAGCACATACTCTGTGAGTGCGAAGGTTTAGCAAGGGTGCGGTTTCACTTACACGGAGAAGAAAAAACGAGGGCGGAGAGCTACGCAAGGGAGGGGGTATCCAGGCTAATGAGTCTGATAAAAAGAATAAAGCTAGATATCGAGCTCTAAATATATATAAGGAGGACCACAATAGATCTGAAAAGGTCGCAGTGTCATAGGACAAAGAGCCACTCCAATTCTAATCTAATCTTTGGACCTTGGGACGTGATGGCTAAAGCCAGACAAGAACGCCGGATGGGTAAGACCAGAAAGGGAGTGGAGTATGGATGTAGGAGGAAATGGAGAGGAGAGGGGAGAAGCGATTGGGAGCAGGAGAGTTTGGAAAGACCGGAAATTCGGGAAGGTGGACTACTTCTTGATGCAGGTGCTCACTAGACATGGGTCGAGGTCGAGAGTAGAGTACCTCCACAAGATTGGGAAAAGAGAGACTGGAGTTAAACGCTTTTGTAGGCATCCCTAGACCAGTCTGGATGTGATCTGCTGGCACGCTGCCTCTATACCATCTTAAGTTAATTCGCAAACCCGTGTCGCTAGCATTGAATTCCGTTAGGAATATGAAATTTTTTTAAACGTTGTAACTGTTGTACGGTATGATACAAAACAAGATTTATATGATATTGGCATTATTCTAACTTGAAAAATTGTGGAGAAAAACTAACTTGACATGACTAAAAAATATTAACACAATGCTTTCATTTTGTTATTAAATTGAGACGTCAAATTCGTATAAATTATAAACAAAAACAAACAAAATACTCATATATACTATAGAAAGTTCTTCAAACTAAATAAGGAGTTTTGTGATTTGCAGAAAATCTTTGCAAGGGGTTTCACTAATAAAATATCATCATATTACTATAAAACTGATAAACTTTGTTATCCATTCGAATACCTCTAGAAATGTGAAATAAAGTTAAGTATCTGGCTTTTAGATGCATTTTTAGTTATAATGTTTTTTTTCTGAGTCTTCTTAGAAGCACAATTATGGACAAGAAGCTTGGCATTTATCATTCGAAGCCAAACAAATCACTGAAATCACTGAAAAAAAAAACGGATAAATAACAAAATAACTCATCTTTGACCACTGGTGCAATAGATTTTCTCCATTTTTCGGGAGTTAGCAGATTCTTAGAGGAAATTTACAAACATAGTCCAAACTGAAGCTTCTGCGCGACTCCCACGCATTTTCTAGGGTAGTATAAAGGAAGAGCTTTCGCATAATTTTGCTTAGTTTTCTTTTTAAATTTGATAAGTTGTTCATTCTTAATATTCAATAAACTCTTTGATATTCAAGAAAACCAGATTTTTTGTAAGTAGGTATACGAAATAGTTTGCCATATTTTCTCAAAGCTTTCAATCTCTAGATAAATAATATATTATACTTTAATTTTCAACTATGTTATTGAAAATGAATCAATTCCAGCTGAACTTTTATTCGGTATTCAAATAACTTCTTACTTCTTGCTTATTCAATTTATATAGACCTTCAATAAAATCCGGCCATCAAAAATTTTCAAGTGATCATATTTTTATCTTTTTTGTTTGTGAACTGCAGGTCAATTTTTCTTTAGTAATATTGTGCTTGAATTTTTGGCGTGGAATTAAATTCAAAAATATCCGGGATGCATAAAAGTAAAGAGCTATGCCTATAGGATGCCTATGCCTATAGGATGCAGCAGCTACAATAGAAGGTGTCAACTGGTGCCATCATGCTTTATGAACATTTCGGTTTGTATTTAAGTTATTATCTCTCTTATTAAAAAAAGTTACAGGCGTTGAAAGCTAATCCTTCCGACGCAAAAATATGATGTTTTATCAATGTTAATAGTTACATAGTTAGGTTATTTCCAGTTTTGCCACGTTAAATGCCGATTTAGTTTTAAAGATGGAATATTCTTAAATGCTTATAACTTTCCCAACATTTAAGCGCATCCAATTATCACAAGCTGTATTAATAGCTTTGTTTAGAGGTGCAAAGATAGCACAATCCATTGGTTGTAGATTATGGGTGCAATGGGGAGGGAGTATGTAAAAGTTATGCCTTATGCCGCTGTCTCTGCAGAACTCAATATTTTTTAAAGTATTTAGGAAAAACTATGAATATCCTCATCTGTGATGGTATTTGTAATATCCAATTAATATTACTTTCTCAAAATTTGGGAAATATTTAATTAAAAAATACCTACCTATGCAAAATATATTCAAATAAAAAAATATCTCCACCTTGTAGCTTCTCAAACAAGCAGAATTGTTCTGAGGTAAATTCCCTTGTATGAAGATATGTCCATACATCTGAAACTTGGACCATTTTTTACTGAACATCTTGTATGAACCCTGTTTAGTAGGTATATAGGCAACTTTTAATACATACCTGCACGTTTTACATGGAGCACTAGTAGCCATATTATTTTAATGATTCGAGAATACAACTTTATAACTTTGTATATCTTTCTATCAAATAAAACAGTTAAGTTAAAGCCTCTTTCCTGTTTGCAAAAAAAAAACGAGACAAAAAAAATGTTTCATTTAAATCAAAGACCACGAGAACTTTGATGGGTACCTACAAGAAGAACTGTTGAACAGATAACAAGTTATTTTATGCTTTCTATATCCTATATCTTGTATTTTAAATTATCTGATTAATTAAATTTTTCATTTTTTGCAGTCAAGATGTCAAAGACAGTTTTACTCAGTGCTCTTTTTCTCATTTTCGTCACAGTAGCGTTAGAATCATCCCAAGTAGATGCCAGGTATCTTCCCACAAGAGCAAACGGAGATAGGATAGATAAATTAAGAGAGATGCTCAAAGAAGTGAGTAAGGTTTATTCGGTAAGCCACATGAAATTCACATCCTTTATTTCCACAGTTCTTATATAATTAAATATTTATATAAACAATACTTATTTTGTATTTCATATGTGTATATATAATTATTGTACAATTAAAGTGTTAAGAAATATCAATTTTGTGTTACAGCCGAATAAAAACAATAAGGTGTAGTATGCTCAAATATGCCATAGTGTATAGTATAATAGTGGGACTAATATAGGGTGATATATTTAAATATATATTCAAATCATTCGCTTAGTGACGGAATTTATGTAGGTATTATGATTTAGACTTTCTAAATTTCTCAATTTTGGTCGAACAATTAAAACAAATTCCATTTGATAATAAAAATAACATTAAAATTACTTCGTATACTACTTGCATACAAAATGTATACAAACATTAAACACGAATTGGAAATAAATAGGGTGTTAATATTATGTGACAGTTCAAAATTATATTTTAGGAGTATTTTTTGACTGAAATAGGAATCTAATTGGATTTTTATAGAATGTGATATGCAATTTACCATTATTTTCAAATAATCACATATCATCATTAAGCAAATCATACAAATATATTTAAATTAATAAATCAACATTACTAAACATATACACGGTTTTTCTAAATTCATGTGAAATAATTCAATAGGTGATTGCCCGTATAAAACTATGATAGGTTTTTCCTAAGAAAAATTATGATACCATGTCAGAAGCTTAACTAGCATTTCAACAAGATTGGGACACCTCCTCATTACGCTCTCGATTTTTGAACGGATCATTTTCTGCTCGGTGGATAGGTAGACGAAGCCCAATGTTGAAATGACCACCTAGGTCATTTCAACTACCCTAGACTTATTTTATGAAGATATCTGAACACCAAAATTTATGCCACTCAGCCAGCATCTATAGATGATTTACGTCTGCGACAAATGGCATCAGAAATGTTACAGAGCGTTCGAATCTCATCTGAAGCTCGATTATATCATTGTATGGAAACTAATGGAAGTCACCTTATGAAATAATCTAGTTTTGTTTTGTTGATTTCTTAGTTGTAACGAATTGAAATGTTACTCGGAATTATCCGTAGCTCCCAATTTATGCAATCCTCTTGTAGACGCGAATTCAACAAAGAGGGGTGACCATTTGGTGAAGAGGGTTAAAGTTATAATGTCTACATATTATGAGTAATAAGACGTCCCCCTTTATACAGTGTCGAAACCACTTATGGAATAAAATTCTTTATGTCATTATTTTAGGAAATTATGAAAAATGCCGAGACACGTCAACTTTTGAATTGAGTTGTGCGTTATGTAAACATAAATGTAAATGTACAGGGTGATTCACGCAAGTATGCCATAGTTGGTGTTTTTTTTTTTTATGAAACACCCTGTATATTTGCATATTTTTGAAATCCTCTTAATGAACCGATTCCAACAAACTAAATAATGTATGGTCAATTATGAATTATACAGGATGAAATTTTTATTTTTACAGTTATTAAACACATACATAAAATACCTGATGTATTTGATTTTAATACATTAAAATAAATGCTCAAAATTTTCTCGACCTAGTTGTTGGCAATAGCACAGTCTCCTATGTAACTCCTCTTCAACTTTGTTTAAAGTTTGAGGTGAAATATTCCGTATTTCTGTAGGTATCCTGTCTTTGAGGTCTACAATGCTAGTTGGTTGTGTTGCATATACTTTGCTCTTGAGATAACCCCACAGAAAAAAATCTAACGGAGTAAGGTCTGGCGATCTAGCAGGCCACTCAATAGTACCTCTTCGTCCAATCCATTCATTGGGGAAGAATTCATCCAAATAAGTTTTTACCATTAAAGCATAATGGGGTGTTGCCCTGTCTTGCTGGAACCAAACATTTTCATTCGGTAGGCTAGGATCTATTGCGTTGGGATATAAGTTTGCCAACGCAGGAATAACTTCATTTCTGAGCATATTTAAATATTTTTCAGCTGTCAAATTTCCATCTATAAATATAGGACCAATAATATGGTCGCCTATGATACCGGCACAAACGTTGACCTTTTGAGGGTACTGAGTATGTGTCTCACGCATCCAATTAGGATTCTCTGCTGACCAATATCTACAGTTCTGTCGGTTTACCTCTCCATTCAATGTGAATGTTGATTCGTCAGAAAAAAGAAAGGTACCAAGAGCTATCTCATTTCTGTTCAGCTTATTCATCAATCTTTCGCAGAAATCCATTCTACGATCTGGATCTTCTGTTAACTCCTGCACAAAAATTAATTTGTAGGGATGAAGTTTTTCTTTATTAAGACATCTCAGAACAGTTGTATGACTAACATTATTTTCACGGGCAATTTGACGTGTACTTGAAGTTGGATTCTCTTCGACACTTAACAAATTGTCCACTTTCACATCATCTTCAACGAAGAGTGGTTTTCTTTCCAATGGTTTGACATGTCCAAGTTCTCTGAATTGTGCATGAATTTTAGACACAGTACTTTGTGAAATATTAGGTAATTCGGGATACCTGTGATTAAATAAGTTTGCCATTTCAACTTGACTTCTGCAGTTATCCCCGTACCCGATCATCATTAACATCTCAATTCGGTGAGTTCAGTTAAATATTTCATTGTTATGTCGATAAGGAAAGAGTGTTTGACAAAGATTATTTTTCAGTATAAACTGTCAATACATCAACAACTGACAGAATAGAAAACAATCCACATTATTTACCGATTTAAAACAATCCACATTATTTACCGATTTTGTCTAATTATTGGATTTTTAAGGCAATTTTTAGGTATTTATGATAAAATTCATGGGCGTAGCAGGTTTTATTTAATATACAAATACGTCTAATAATTAGTTAATTTATATTTTTGATAAATCCATATTTAGCTAATTTAAAAAAGTACCAATATTTCAAGTGTAATACATTATTAATGTTAAAATTTCCCCTGTATAATTCATAATTGACCATACATTATTTAGTTTGTTGGAATCGGTTCATTAAGAGGATTTCGAAAATATGCAAATATACAGGGTGTTTCATTAAAAAAAACAACACCGACTATGGCATACTTGCGTGAATCACCCTGTACATTTAAATTTATGTTTACATAACGCACAACTCAATTCAAAAGTTGACATGTCCCGGCATTTTTTATAATTTTCTAAAATAATGACATAAAGAATTTTATTCCATAAGTGGTTTCCACACTGTATGATTTCAGACGTGTTTTTCCATTTTTTCGTAAAAGTTACGCCCTCAGAATTTTGTGGAGTGAATAGCTTTCATTGAAATGTTCTGTATACAGGCTAGAATTTGAAATCTGTAAAAGTTGTCTCCCGTTGTCCTACTTCACGCAATGTACATCCAGCTCAGAATCCTTGGGAAACAAACCCAATCTTTCCCTGCCAGGTCCCTGCACACCATTTGAGTAATCTCCGTAACACTGTTTTTGTGTTGCTCAACAGAAGTTTACACTCTAGGGTCAGGTACCTGACTTCTTGTCTCTATTCAACTTCACTGATTATTGAGGTTGTTTTCCTTTCTCAGTGAAGGCTATTGGGATGGTTTTGGTATGGTTGATGTCTCACATTCTCACAATGCCTCTTGTGAATGATACTTCGGAGAGATGCGTAAGGCTTTTAGAACATGCACAAGGAGGAGTATTACTGATTTTTCAAATTCAATCACACTGTACCTAGCCCCTAAATTACCACTAAACAAAACGATTTAAAAATTTCCCAATATACGCAAGAGGAGTTGAATGGCCGATATGAAATATTAAATTGAAATTGGCTGAAAGAGTTGTAGAAAAAGAATTAAGTAGAAATTATTCAATAAAATAAATTTCTGCACCTAACGACAGATACCCAACTAGCAAAATGGAATTCTAAGAGGACTGAATTGTTGTATGACAGTCGAATGGCGATGTTTTAGGGACTTTTTGTTTTTATTAAGCCTTTTGTTGCGATAATTTTGTTTTTTAAAGAAAATTGTTGTATTAAATGATTCTATAGTGACTTTTACAATATATGCTAAAACGCATTATACGATCATTTCTTTTAAAATGATATAATACCTTATGAGCAAGTTTATACAATATCAAAAATATCATTTTATAAGACTTTTATACCTTTTGTATAAGAGTTCTGTAATATACTATATAACTAAAAGCTACAACATTATAAAATAGTTACTTAGGCTTATCTTATTGAATCTGTATAATGTTGTATAATAAATATTGTATAGCATTCAATTGCGTTGTATTATAAAACACTTTTTAGTTGTATATTGCCTAAATATTCTTCGTTATAAAACAGTTATCGTATACCGTTTCATTTTACAATAAAATATTGCTTAAGGCATTTCTTTGGGATAAAATTGTTGTTTTATAAATCGCAATGTTCAAATAAGCAATTCTTGTACCGCTAACGCCGCCATTATGAGCAATTGAGTTGGAAACATGAAACATATTGAAAAATGTGACTTTATCATTATTTAGAGAATTATATTGTGAAAGAATATCCATATGAAGTGATACACTATAAAAATAATAATAAGAAAAGTATTTTAGGATATTCTATTTTATTATTTTTTTCAAGTATCTACTTGAAACTCAACCAGAATTGAAGCGCTTCATTTTTTTGCCAAATATATACCTATAATCTATCAGTAAAATTTGCGGCGCATCAAAATTTGTGCTATTAAACCATTCAAATGAAATTATAATTTTTACTATCGATGTCCGCCCAAGCGGCCCAAGTCGTTTTGATAAGTCTCCATTTCTACAAATGAAATGTAGGATGCACGTTCAAGTTGAAATATAATTTGGTTCTGATATTCTTCACTAAAAAATGAAATGCTATTATTAACTGCTAGATGACAAAATGTTTCCAATGTGCTCGAAATAACAGCAATTTAAGAAAATATATTGCATTATACAACCATTTTGTGAGACCTTTATAGTGCCGCTTCAATCCCATTTTATAGTAGCTGCATAAATGATTATAAAACAGTCGATTAAGAGTTGTATAAATGTGCATTAAACAGACATATAGGAGTTGTTTAAACTTTTAATAGAACTGTTATACAACCAAACAGTTGTATAAAAATGGGCTCTCTTTAGTTGTATAAGGATCATTTAATTGTTTTGTAGACCGTTATAAGAATTTTAGTATCCTATAAGATATATCTTGTAGCTGTTTATACAAACCTTATACAATTTAAATTGCTACTTGGGATATTCTATCGTTAAATTATAAATTAAATACTTATTTTCATACCCTCGTAATTGCTACTGTCGAGATTACTATTTAAATAAGTTATCCTAAGGGCTCGGTTACTCTTGAACTCATTTCTTGCGGTTGTTCAATGAAAACGAGATACATTATTCAGACAAAAACAACTAGTTTTTTTTCCATTGGATATATCGAATAAACGATACCTAAAAAATCAACTAACTTATTATTATCACTTTCTAAATTCTTCGGTGTCCCGTCGGAAGACCATTGCAGCAAGGTCATTTTAGTTGTAGAACTGTAATTATGTCATCTTTGCATAACAACATTATTACATCCTAATAATTATACTATATAGGTGCTTCGTCTTCATCAATTTAACTACCTTCTCTAACTTTCACTATTAATATTTTTATTTTAATAGGTTTTTCCTTATTGGTAAAGTAAAAACTGATACGAACTTTGCATAGTATATTTATTATCACGTTTTAAAAGTATCGGGTTGTTGGTCTGGACAATTTACGCTATTCAAAAGACATTTACTATACATACAAGGAAGCTTTTAGATGTTTATGTCGAAAGTTAAAAACTATAGGCTATTAATGCAAAATAAAAACTTAGAGCAAGGAAAAACTCTCACAAAAGAATATTATTATATCTTAAACCATCCTAAATATTGAATTATGCCAATTTAACTCAAAAGTCCAGGGTAAATTGTAGAATTCTGCTAGTGAATAATAAGGTCTTTGAAGCAAAAATGCCTTTGTCAAGCGCTGGAACCTATTAAATGTATTTGCCCCTTCTAATTCTACAGGTAGCTGATTGAATAACCCAGGTCAGCCTGACATTCTTACGTTCTGTGAATCGAGTTATTACCCATTCCTTACAATGCTGGCCGAAGAGGCTCTGATAAGATTATAGCAGCCAGCTTCTCTTAACGAGAGAGGATTTTGGGCTGACATTCACTGAGACCTAAAAGATCTATTGTGCTCCCTTACTTCTACTCAGTTTCTGAGGAGAGTCTCAGAAACTAGTAGTTCCTTTAGTCCTATTTTCCGGAGGAATTTTAGGATGTCTGCAGGCTTCAACTTAGGCAAATGTTCCTCTTCTATCCAGTAATCTCCTAGGTGCTGTGCAGTTGGAAAGTATGTGGATGGAGGTTTCTTCTTCCATTCCACAACATCTGCATTCTTCTTCCTCCACTATTTTGAGCTTTTTTCAGGTGCCCATTCAGGCGACAATGTCCTGTTAGGATCCCTGTTAAAACTCTTATCGCAGTTTTACTTTGACTTATGCAATCATTTGATCTCAACAGGTTGTAGTCACCCAGAAGAGTCTTTGATTGTATAAGCCCTACTAGATCTTTCCAATGGTCAGATCTTCTCTTTTTCTCGGCTTTACCTATTTCTTCCAATATTACATTGGCGCTGATTCCGCAATGGGGTTCAGGCCCCGAGAAAGGTATTTCAGTCCCCCTCGTTGCTAGTTCATCTGCTATTTCATTTCCTTATATTCCAGTATATAGTTCTCGCCTAGTTCATTGAGTTTGTCTAGGCCAGGGGTGTCAAACTCAATTTACATGAGTGCCATTTTTTCTTCGAGGCATGCTTGGGGGGCTGGCTTAAAAAAAGTTTGTTTTTATATCATAACGGCGTTGCCATAGAATACAGTAAAATGCTCGGGTTGGCCATGATTGGTTAGAAACGTTTGGTTAATATACCCGTGGAGGATGTTCAATTACATCAGTTAATTATAATATTTATAAGATATAAATATAAATTACAAGATTTTAAAACATAATAACATTGATTTCTAACTATTGCTGGCATATTTTCAACCAATCACAGCAGGCGGATGTGATTGGTTGACCCCAGCAAAGCGGGCCATATTCGAATGTCTTGAGGGCCGGTCGTGGCCCGCGGGCCGTATCTTTGATACCACACCATTTTCGAAATGATTACACAAGATCTCAGTGCTTTAATGGCTGCTTGACTATCCGACATTATGATAATCCTCTGTCTTTTGTGTAACTAGAGAGGATAAAATTGTATCATTTTTTTTTCTCGTATGGTGAACTCCTTCCATGCAGTCCTTAACTAGTGTATGCGTTGACCAGTCCCTTTCGACTTGATCGTATGACGTGATATGGAGCTGCTTTCCCTTTGACGGCTCCTTGACCCCCACCTGATTCTATTCAGACACTAGTGGCCGGCCTCTAAGTGTCTCATCTGAAAGCGCTCTTAGTGGCTGGCCACTAGTGTCTGAAAAGAATCGCGCGGCTAAAAATACATTAATATAAATAGACGCATTAACACGAGACACAGATAAGGAATACGTGACCGGCCACTGAATCGACGTGTCTCTACCCCACTAGTGTCCAGACACACTGTGTCTGTGTACGGGCCTTTCTTAATACATGAACTTCAACTAGTACGTTGAAACGAGACACGAGTTTCCAAGTGTTTACTTCAATGGTTGGATGACCAGTGAATATTAAAAAATGTTGAATCGAATCAGATACACGTGTACGACTAGTGTCTCGTGTGAAAGGTACTTTTTTACGGGACACTTTTAGTGTCTTGAATCTTGATTCTAGTGGCCGGCCACAAAGTGTCTCGTCTGAAAGCGCTCTTAGGCTACTCAAGGTGTTTTCCAGTCTACTAATACTTATTCATGCCTCTCCATGTATTACAAGGTGCTAGGGTGTGATAGTACTTCAATTGCTGCTGTGGGAGTATTTCTCCAGTGACGCCTACACCTGCTAGTTTAATCTTGGCCATTTTTTGTTGACTCTTAGGCATACTAAAGATGCGCGTTCAATTACCTTATTGTATAGCCCATATAGCATTTCAGGTTTAGTCCCAACTTTTAGGAGCGGGTAAACATAGGTATAACACGTCAAATTTAGTAGTTGAGGTGCGCATGCGTCCAAGCAGCCTTCAACCTTCTATTCGATGTGACTGAATGTGAGCTGATTAGCGCAGTTGGTAGGGTATTGAGCTTACAACTCAGAGGGCGTAGGTTCGAAACCCGGTTAGGTACTGGGTTTTTTTTAAAGTTTTTTATTTCTTATTTTCTGATATTTTAATACATAGTTACACTTTGATCAACCGGGTTTGGGCCTGGGTTTTCTTGTTTCTTTTTCAGTTTTTTATTTCTTATTTTCTGATATTTCTATACATAGTTACACTTTGACCAACCGGATTTGGGCCTGGGTTTTCTTGTTTTTTTTTAGTTTTATATTTCTGATATTTACATATTTATTTCAATATTGTTATGTTCCTACTAAATTCGGCAAAGTCTTGAGTCATGTGCAGTTGAAAGAGCCGAGTTGTATGTTTACCCGCTCCTTAACTTTTTCCAAAGGAGCTTCCGACTACTACTTGGATTTCATTTTACTCATTACTTTTTCCAAATGTGGGTTCCAGGAAAGTTTTGAGTCAGTTAACAATCCAAGATTTTTAATTTCTGGCTCTATTCCTACAATTTGCTCTCGTAGTAGGACTACCTTTTTTTCCTACTGAAACACTATTTAATTTAGAATGACGTGAAAAAAAATATGTTAAATACCGCAGGTTCTTGCCTAACTAACCAATTAAATTTGGAGGTAAACTAAGCCAGTTCGCAGGGCTTTGTTACCTTATTAATCTTAAGAAAAACAAATTAGAAAAACAGAAAAAGCTATTTTAGGGCGCCACTAATTTTCTTTAATTTTCTTTCCCAAAAGAAAATTAGAAAGAAAATCAAATTTAATGGTCAGCTAACTTTTAATCTGTTAAAAAAAGTTTATGTATAATAAATAAAACTAACAGAGTAAAAAAACATGTATATAATAACGGTCTTTAAATTTACATTAAAAAAAGGGTTGGTAGCAATAAAAAAAATTTTATCAAATGAACAATTGTTTGAAAATGAAGATGACGTTGATGATGAAGATGATGTTGATGATGAAGATGATGTAGAGTTGTAGTTGTCGATGTAGGTACTACGGATTGTCTACAGGAACCGGTATTAGACTTTTTGTTAATCAGGAAGTGTTTGTCACACAGGAACTGTGACCCAGAAATCAATATCCTCTTTTAGAAATTGAGACACAATTTTTAGAAGTTTGTTAAAGTAATTTGATCGTTCCGGGAGTAAACTATATTGAAATGGTTATTTATGTACCAAGGACTAAAGTGATAGTCGAGGCATAGCCGAGACTAGCAAGCAGGCGAGACAATAGACAGCATATTTTATTTTTTTACCGATATTGAAAAAAAAAAACAATTTCCGATTAAAAACTCTACTGTTTTTCGTCAGCATACTCTTTTCGTCAGCTGTGGAAGAAGTAAGTTTCACACATATCACTAATCGTTTGACATCCAATACCAATACCAATGCGTTGTGATCAGCATTTTTTGGTCCATTTGAAAATTTCATTATTTCCAATCTGAACATTTTTTTTATTGGTGAACCATTTTACCTATTTAAAGCACGCCTCAGCGTGTTTAAATCGAACTTTAAAAAACGCGCGTGTTTTAAAGTTACCGTGGCAACATTAAAAACTCGAGAAACGAAGTCTAATTCTATGGTCTAAATCATGTCTAAATGACAACTTTTTTATTATTGATCTGACAGGAGTAGTTTGTAACGTCAAAAGTTTTATTCGAACAATATTTAA
The DNA here is from genome assembly GCA_910591685.1 of Galerucella tenella. Lineage (NCBI taxonomy): Eukaryota > Metazoa > Arthropoda > Insecta > Coleoptera > Chrysomelidae > Galerucella > Galerucella tenella. Next base: position 9,122 of record CAJUYH010000254.1, on the reverse strand, counting down.
CAATGTCAAATTCATAAATTAAAATGGAAAGTACCGTTGGTATTGTTTGAAATATTGATATTTCGATTTTTCAAATCTCAGGAAGTGATATTTAAATTAATACTATTGACATTCACAGAACTAAATAAGGTTGAACTTCCATCAAAATACAAATTAGTTTATGCTTTTCTCATTTTCATGACAACGCAAGGTATACATCATATACATCCATATACATCCATCCATTTCTTGTTGTTGTAGTAGTTATAGACCAGTATTTATAGTTTCAAAGTGCACCAATAAAAAAAATAGCGTGAAGTATTCGTGGATAACTGGTCTTTAAAACACTATTTCGATCACTCCGGCTTCGCCGTCGTGCTCGAAAAATCGCGCGTGTTTTAAAGACCTTAATATCCACTTATACTTTAATACTCATCTGTAGAATTTTCCTTCTTCCAAAAGGGATTTGCACGATCCGTATTTTTCAAAATTTACCAACATCATAGAAGTAGGATGCAAATCCGACCCTATAGCCGCATGTAAGTCACATTTAGCCGGCTCTGTAATTTTTAGTTATAACTATTCGATAAAGTGATTACGACATAAATTGGGTTTACAACGTCCAAGTAGTAGACACGAAGACGAGATATCATCATATCTCATCTTTGACAGGTTTTTTTTCGTACTGTAATGACTCATCTTTAAAATCCTATTGACCAATTAGAGCGAGTGATGTAAACACTAGTTTTAACTATCAATCAGAGAGTGAGTGAAAGTTCTTGATTTTTTTAATGACTATTAAAGTAACATTTAGTTTATTAACAAATAAAGAACTTTGAAAATAACATTAAAAGCGATGTGAAGATAAAAGATATTGCATTGCTGTGTGTGTCGCAACTATGAGGATGAGGTCAAAATGTTCAATAGAAAAATAGAATAACATAAATTCTTACAAGCTGTGCCAGTTTGGACTCACTTACACTTTGCAAGTTCTACTTATTTTTGATGATGTAATATTTGTTTTCCAATTTCATGATAAAAAAATAGTTCCCTGTTTATAATCCAATCAAGGAGGTGAATTGTAGGCTAATTAATTCGAAAATAATGGTAGCTACTCAAAGTGAATTAAATTTTTTTTGGAGGGTGTGTCAAATCCTATAATATGAATTTTTAAGTGTGGACCTTAGAAGGGGGTGGGAGGCACCTTCGGTGACAAAAAGATACCAAAATAAACCTGCATAAGCTGCATCCCTTCCGAAATATTGAACATGGAAAATTTCGATTTTCACCCAAGATATCCTCATTTTTAAACAATTTCAAATTATACGAAAAATCTGTTTTTGCTTGAAAAAAAAGCAAATAAGCTTAATTGAAGCTAGTTGAGATGCAAAAAAATGAGGAACATTCAATTGACACAAATTACAATTTGAGACTTATAACATTTTGAACATATGGCCAAGAAAAATTATGGCTAATAATTATTTTTCGGTTGTGGAAAAAGTATTGATTTTTGAAGCCATGAGGTGGGCACTCAATTTTTATCCCCTTTTTTCCCAATAGTTTGCTTTTTTTTCTATGATACGTTTTAAACGAAATATGACCATTTTCAATTTACTATTTAGCTCCATTGTGCTTAAATTGCCTGTTTTAACCTGAAATATTTCAAACACTGTAGGTGAATTGAATTTGTGGCAATTATTTACTTATATCGTTTAAATGAGTCGTAAACAATCTGGATATCATTACCAAAAAAAAAAGTTACAGGCAAAAAATTACATTTTTTTCCAACTGAAATTATCACTAACAATTTTCGAACAATTCATTAATGTTAGAACAACTTAAAATATTCTCCGTAACTGTTGATGAAACATTCGAGGAAATATCTGAACAGGTACTTGTACCTTCTTTGTCAGGTTGCAATATTTTTCTGGCAGTATTCTCTTTGTTGATACGTGATTCTTCAATATATCCTTCTGCTACCGTACTCGATTTCCAGCCTCCATGTCTTTTAAGACAAGTGAGGTCACCGCCACCATCAATAAGAAGTGTAGCAGATGTTCTTCTTAGCGAATGTCCAGTATACTCCTTCCAATTTTCTAACTTCAAAAATTTGGCAATTTCTTGCGGCACGGCACTAATTTTGTGAATACCAACAACCATTCTTTGACCCTTCCCATCAACATACTTCAACAATAAACGACGTTCCTGTATATTTGATGGCCGTAGTGCAACATATTTTCGAAATGAACGCAAATAATTATCGCCTATAATGGTAAACAAACTAGGTTTCTTGTTTTTTGTCTACAAAAGTTTTACGACCAGGACCAAGTTCATATCTTCAATGTCATCAATTTTCAAATGAACTAGTTCGTCACAACGCATAGCACCTCCAATTCCTAATACTAGAAACCTTTATCATCAAATATACATTATCAGGTGCCATATCCAGGAACCGATCCACTTCCTCTTTTGTAAAAACCCTAGACTTTTTAGGTATATATCCATCACTTTGCCTTTTTAACAATGCTCGTAATTTTGAATGTTTACTAATATCCACACCATTTTTGATACCCAGTGTGGATCGCAAAATTGAATACCGTGACCAAAGAGTGGATGGCTTGACGGTCTTCGTTAAATTTGAGAAATACACCATAAGAACACTCTCCGCATAGTTTTGCATATTTTTTTCTCTACACCAATCCATAAATCGCTGATATGCAACTTCATAAACTTGGCGAGATTTGGCAGGAATATTTTCATCGTGTTCGGGATTCATTTTGAAAGCAGCGTAAAAACTACTACAAAAATTATATGATTATTACGTCTACTGACGTCTACTTGACAATCAATATTTACCAACAATACCAGATATCCATGACTACCGACTTGCTATCGCTGTTATAATAAGGCTATCCAGAATACGTGACCATCTGACATACAAAATGGCCGTTGGTAGACACACAAAAGATCATTTATATAGTTTTTTTCCATTATACGTGTTTAAAGTTTAAATAATGGCTTGTTCCAATAAAAGTGATTATCTATTGACGTTAGAGAGTGACTGTAAAGAAATTGCCATAGATCCATGGAAAAGATAAGAGTTATTCAGGGTATTGATCCTTACACAATCATGAATAACCCTGCTCCTATTGAAGAAACTCAAGAAGTCGACTTTCCACCTTTTTCTTCTGATCTTTGATAGTTCATTCCGTTCAGGTTTGTGTGGATAGTGTAATTCACTAGGTATTCGATAAAATCTAACATTATCACGATCTCCTCGACTTCCACAATTAACCGCACAACAAGTAGTAGGCATATTTTCTAGTTTCACACTGAATTATTTATAATTAATCACAATACAATAAAGAACTGAACCTTTAGATTGAAGAAAACCACAGAAGACGAGTAAATTGACTAAACAGATTTCACATACAATAATATCATAACAAAAGATTTGTGTGTCTACCAGCGGCCATCTTGAAAATCATTTGACAGCATCTTGGATAGGTCTATTAATAGGTGTTCAAATTTATTACCAAATTATTAACGATTTTTGATTGAAACTAAATTTATTTTAATTTTGACTTGGTTGAAGAAAAAATAGTATATATTATACGGACTAAAAGTGCCTCGCAACTGCAAATATTGCTCGTAAAAAAATAAGCACTTTTAATCCTTATAATATAATTTACTATTCTTCGCCTTACGTATTCCAGTCCAAAATTATGCTCTCAGAGATTCTGGACGGATGATATCTACCTTATACTGATGAGTCGCAAATACTCCGAAACCGAATTGCAAACTAAAAGGATTGGTTCTATCTTGCAGATATACCAGCACCGTTTAACTTTGCAGTGTAATTAAATGTCCTTCGTGGCATATAGCCAGGGAAGTAATTGTTGCTTTTTAGTAAACCGTCTTTGTTCTATGACTTTCAAAGACTCTGTAAGGTGTTATAATAGTATTATACTATTACCTTTGACATCTATAACACTAGAATGACAATTTATTTGCAGGAAACTGTGAATAAAGTAAATGAAATAAAATACGTTACGTGATACATCCGGTAAATCTCTTGAAGTACTTATGTTGTCCTTCAGCATTTCATCCGTACTGTAATACTTGACTTACCGAACTTTTGACGTAAATTACTATTTCATCCGATTCCACAAGCTTATCAACCATCCCATATATCATAACAGATTCAAGGCTTTGGAAAACTCGAGTATTTTTACATGTTGATATCGAATAACCGCGGATGTAATATTTTGTGTTCTAGTTATTGGAGAGCGAGCTGGAAAAAGAAGAAATGGGTGACGTACCGAGATGGCATCCAGAAAGCAAACTATTCTACAAAAGAGAAGCACCTTCAGAACCTAAGCCTTCACCTAAAAAACAAAAAGATTAATACTCGACAATAACGACCAACGCAAAGAAAACGGCAACGATTTTTCGGTAATTGTACATAAAACGTAGTCAATATAAATTTAAAATATTTTTATTAATTTATTAACATATTATTATATTTTGGCAAACTCTAAGATAAGAATATTTCACATGAAAAATGTGCAGAGTGTTGATTGTAAATATACTAAATAATTATTTTTTAAATAGATCTGAGTAATTAAATAAATAATAAATATTCATTGTTTTATAATCCTATAGGTATTAGGATAGTACTCTGGGGAAATAAAAAAATATTACGTTAAGACTTCTAAATATAATGCTCTGTATATTCTCCTAATTAATAGACAATAATAGTTAGACATTTTTATTAAGTTTATAAAAGATATAGGATAAATCCGAAGAAAGTTCAGTTAATCAGAATAATATATTTTATTTTATAATAATTGTTATCAATTATTTTAAAAATACAATAGAGGGTATTCCACTTGCGTTAATAAGGATATCGCCTTGCGGGGAGTCCCAGCTTAAGAATAAATGCACAAAATGAAAGATACATTATAACTCTTGAAGAAAAAAAGCGTTCCGTTGAAAATATGCTATAATAGAATTGATCTCATTTGTGAAATACATTTTCTCCAGTTAAGCCGTGAAGAGAATATTTCCAAAGTAGGTGGAGAAATAAATTAATATATTTGAGCCATTTTTGTGAGAATATATTGTCAAAATTTGACGGGGTCTCCCGAATCCTTATCGTCGCCACTGCAGTGTTTATCTATAAACTTACACAATTTGACAACTGATAACTGAAAATCGGAAAAAATATCGATATGCAGTTTTCACTAGATGTCTTGAATACGCATGACATTGTTGCCAGACGTAATTTTTTCCTGGGAATATTATTTACATAATATTACTCTACTAACAATACATACTTGAAGTACATTAATAAACTAATTGTTCAATAAGGCACCTAGTTTCTTCACCTCACTCTTTGACATTAGGGGTTGGGTAATTTTCGTAACTTTTTCGTACTTTTTTAATTTGTCTTTTTTTTTATATACAATGATCTCGCTTACACCGCTTAAAATGGAATTTCTGCTAGGTAGTAGCTGTAGAGTAAGGTCTTTTCTTTTTTGGTAAGTACCGACTCTCTTTTGCAATAATTAATACAATTCAGACACTTCTGTCAAACTAAATTTGCTACACATAGCAGCCTTGATGAATTATTATTAATCCAAACTAAGCTGAGTAAGTCAGTTTATTGAAGATCTTCTTTTAAATGATTTATGGATAAAGAATTGTGAATCAATGCTTGTACCTAATATATGAAAAGATTCAAGCCATGTGTGAAACTTGGCAACCTTGATATTAAAAAATTTATTTATTTTCAGTAAGGCACCTTAGCTCATTCTCGAGTTAAAATATAAAACTCTTTGGAACGATCATGAAACTAGTATTCGATTAAAATTAAGCACAGCTTTGGTTGATAAAAGATAATTTTTTCGCCACTTTCAGGAAAAATTACATGTGGCAACAGTGTCAACAAAAAGAACTTTTTAGAAGTCTAATGAAAACTACAGATCGAAATGTTTTCCGTTCTCTAGTTAAAAGTTGTCTTAAAAACTGTCAATTTATAGATGAACATTGAAAATACTCTGAAGTTCGTGAAGCTTCCCAAATTTCTATAATATATCTTTCACAATTTATTGTAATTGTGCAAAAACAGTTCACACAATATAAACACAAATATATAGTAATTGAATAGATGAGGATCCATACTGACTTTATGCCTGCACGGGCATAAAGCAATCCATTTTTTTCAAAAGTGGGAATCCATTATTTCATATATCCAGGTAGATTATTAGACATAAAAAATGAGTGTAACCGTCCTACATTTTTCCGCATTAACAGGTACTACAAGTTTTAAAGAATAGAAAGTATCGTGTGTAATTATTAAACATAATTTCATTATTAATTGTGATTATTTTGACGGTTTTATATAATACGAGTATAACGGAAAAAATCTAAAAAATTTACCATTTAGCGATTATTTCAACGAAAAATACAGGGTGATCATTTGAATTCCGACACATTTTATGAGCCCATAACTTGGAAACCGATTAAGATATCGAGAGGCGGTTTTGACTGAACGGCTTCAGGAATTAAGAATTTTTTTTCACGCTGTTGCCAATTTTGTATTTTTTCCTAGACTACAGGAAAAAACTTGGGTTTTTTGAAGATCAATAACTTAGACACTTTAAATAAAGCACCCTGTATGTTTTTGTACCGTCGGATAGGCTGAAGCTTCAACTTTTCAAAAATATATGGTTTTATAGCAATTTAGGGTGTTCTTAAGGAGCAGATTATCTTTAAAAGATTGACTGCAATTCGTTGACTACAGTAATTCCGTACATTTTTGTCAGCGCATAACTTCTGAACTAGTCATGACATCGAGAATCTAAACGGCTTTAGGAATTAGACATTTTTTTCACGCTCTTGCCAATTTAGTATTTTTTCCCTAGACTCCAGAAAAAAACTTGGGTTTTTTGGACATCATTATATGGATTAAGTTATTGTATATTAGATTGAAACTTTTCTGAAAGCTAGAAAGTTACTTTTTGTCAAATACTTCTGTATTTGTAGACAATTTAACATTCGTAGACAAAATATTCATAGTAAAAATCTATGAAAATACAAGAAGTCAATGACGAGATAAAAAATACATCTTAAGGCGTGTCTACATTATGCCAATCGGCAAAGCCGATTCGATGGAGACGCGACCGTTGGCACGAGTCAATACGCCAGCTATGTGCCAATGAAAATCGCTGAACTGTCGTGCCAAAGGAAGCCAATGAGAACGGGCCAACCACTAGCCTCTCGCGGCTTTATTATTGATTCAGACTGTCTGCCAGTTAGCACGTACTTTCAAATGGAGTGGACGAACAGGAAATACATTAATTTGACAAATCTATACCGGGATCGTCCTGTTCTGTGAACGTTGTGCGACTAAAATGAATTAATGCTTTTCCGAATGGAATTGCCAATGGCAAATCGCGGCTTATTGTGCACGCGCCTTTACATGTTGTAATTTTCTATTGGGATATAAAATTTTTTTCTATTGGGATATAAAATTCACTTCACTTATAAAAAGTGAACATTTAATTTTATTTGTTTTTTGTATATGGTCAATATCATCAATAGCTACACACAATTGGGTTTTCATCCTTAGTCAGTATATACAAAGTAAATGTTTCAGACACCATACATTGATGGGCCTTTTTATGGTCTTCTGGCCTTTCTCTTTTTTACGTTTCCACCTACATAGGATGTTAACTGATTCGACAGCAATAACTATTAGATTTTGGTCAGGGTTTTGAGTAAAGGCCGTATGACATTAGGTAGTTTTCGATATTGTTTTCTGTACAGATGTCTGAGTCGACAAAAACTATGGTTAAAATAAAACCTTTCTTGGTGTGCGTCATCGATTGTTAATCTCCTTCTATCACATTACGTAGGAAGAAATGGAAAAAAAGGCAGGTCTGTGATTAATCATAATCAAAATATCACAATAATGAACCGTTTGAATGTTTTACAATGACTTACAAAAATTTGATTGGTTGATGTTTAGATTACGCGCCAGCGCAACCTATCAATCGTGAGCTTAAAATACTATGAAGGCGTTACTTTCGTAGCGGCAATGTCTTACGTCTTTTCTCACACTGACAGTTCATGTCAGGTGTGTACTTTGTTGCTTACGGTCAATTATTATTTATTTGAAGTGAATATTAATCTTATTGTTATATTTATCTAAATAATACAAAAATAAGCCTAGATACACGAAAAAACACCATCATTTTAAAAGTTCTGAAATATTTTCAGTTAGAAAAAGATGCTGGTAATTATTGATTTCATAGCCCTTTCGAATTTGGCTAAATACGATCCTGATGATTTTATTTATCAAATTTAAGGTTAGCTATATGTCAAAATGGCAAATAAAATGAACGACATGCCGAAAATCCGGATATACGTCACAATCGATGACGCACACCAAGAAGGGTATTATTTCAACTATATACAGTTTTCTGTACAAGAAACTAAATGTCCATTGAATTATGTATGACACGTTGCCATTTTTAACGATTATCCTTAAATGTCATATTGAAGTGCAACTTTATTCTCGCCGTACCACCCTTAGCAAAGTGGGAGATACCATTTGACAACGCCGCAATTTTTGAAATCTTTTGAAAAAAGTTTTTATATTCCAATGGATCTTCTTAGAGAACGAATTTAACCATTCGAACGACTTGTTCCCCTTTGAATCCAGGGTCTATCCATTTTTGACTTAGCTTTTTCCAAGAATCGTCTTGACAAACGGCTTGGAATATAATTGTATATCCAATTACTGCCGCAGCACAGGCAGCCACTACGTTCAATTTAACAAGTTGACCGCATAGTTGACCTATTGCGCAGAAACTGTACAGAAATATTATAGTAAAATGACATTTCTGTCCAGAAATCGATATCGAAGACTACATGCTCGTTTGACACTATACAGTTTTTGTCAACATTGAAAATTAAACAGAAGACAATATCGGACTACATAATGTCATACGGCCTTAAGTCTATCACTACTTTGCCCCATGTGCTTTTATTGTCGCACACGCCAAATGGGTTAAGTTTGTTCGTTTGGTGGTTGATCTTTCTGGTTCAAAAGCGAAATTAAAACCCTGCCAATC